>CAJNOL010000594.1:37436-58672 GCA_905250125.1 Rotaria sordida | reverse complement strand
ATAAATTGAAAAAATGGAACTAAAATAAAATGATAGTAAAAAGTTGTAATTGAGTGATATATTTATTATTTAAGGTTATAGATATATTTTATTATTTATTATTTATTACGAATATCAATATTCAATTTTTCACTTTTTATTTTTTTCCGTTTTTTTTTAATTTACTTTTCATTTATTTATTTTATTTGTTTTTTCTTTTTTTCTGATTATTAGTTGAAGATAAAAAAAAAAAATAATATTCGAATAAATTCTGATAAATTCTATGTTAATTATCAATATTTGAATATTTATTTAAAATCTATATATTTTAATAAAGAATCAATTTATATCTAATTGATTTATTTAGATTCTTAATAGAATATTTTTCATCCAAATATAAAACAATCATTTTAAAGATATCTCAAATAGATTTTTCTATTTTTTTATCTCTTGACGAAAACATTCGAGACATTTATTAAATAATCATTGATAACAACTTTTCAACAATCGACTTTCAATTAACGATAAGAGTTTATTCAATAAAAATATTATTTTATTTATTTATTATATTCGATAGTCATTATCAATTAACTCGATAGAGGATTTTTTTGTTTTTATCATATATATTCGTCCCTTATTTATATTAACTAGACTTCTATTCTTCGTTGAACAACTTTTATTTATCTTATCGAACAGTTGATTGGTAATAAGAGTATTCGTTGAGTTAAAATCTCTCTTCGTTCAATTATAATTTGAAGATTGTATCGGAAAATAAATAAGATAATCTATACTAAACATCCTTATTTAAATCGATAGAACCTCTTTTATTTAAGTTAAACAAACAATATCTAGATTATTTTCGATTTCCTATCGTCTTCCCCAACGGTTCAATGTTTCTACAAGATTTTTCTTCGTTGATGATTTATCTGCAGTAGTAGAAGACGGTATAACCGATTGATTGAGTAAATAATCTTTAGATTTCGAACCTTAATTAAAAGCATTTATCAATTGGCTAGAATTTTATTCTATCCTTTCTATAGAAGGAATTTATCGAAATAAAATCGAAGCACTATAGTCAAGACATGAAATAGGATAGGCAAATTTTGAACATTTAACTTCAAGACAAAATAATAAACTGGATAAACAAATTGAAATATCTTTATTAGTGGATAATACTCAAGATTCGATTGAATAGAATTATAACAAAGATTGAAAAGAAACTCAATTGAGTAAATTGGTTTAGAATAGCAGGAAGTACATATAGAAGATAAATAAGAATCCGTTGTTCAATAGGATGTTCTATCTATATTCAGATGGTTAGTTCAATTATTTTGATTTTTTAGAGAAAAATAATATAATCATCTTTACAATATTGATTATAAATCAGTGAAGATAATAATTGATTCCCGTCGAATGATTAGATATTAGAGAACTTATATTAGAACAAGAAAATTCTAATAAATTTAGAAAAACGTCGTTATTATTAGAATTATCTATTTAAAATGTTGATAGATCGAAAAAATATCTGTAAGAAAGATATATCACCTATAGAATAATCTATATTATTATGTGGTTAGAATTTTTCTTCTTTATTAATAATTGATAATGAGATGTTGCATATAGATATTATTGAATAATTTCTCTGATAGATTCTAACTATAGATCTATCGTATATGATATATTGAGTATCTTCGTCTATTTAGAAAATAAACTATCTCAATCTGGTATTATCTTTCTGTCCCTTGATTCTTCCTCTTATTGTTCCCTATTGTTTTTTTTTCTCGTATTTCTCTCTGTGATATTCTCTTGTTGAAGAAATAAAAAGAAAAATATATTCGAATTAAAAATCTAAAATAATAAAAATAAATTGTTGTTGATAAATATATAATATATAAAATATTATTTAAAATATCTATTATATTGAAAATAATTAATTATATATTAACTTATTAACAAATAAATAAATAATATTGTTTAAAGTTTTTTTGTTTTAAAATAATTATTTATTTGATTTAAAATATTTTCAAGATTTTCAAATATGATCAATTAAATAAAATCAGAACAAAAAAAAACGATCGATTTATAATAATTGAAAATAGTTTGTTTTGTTTAGTTATTATTTAATATATTTAAATTATCTATTTTATATAAAATATCGATTTAACAAATAAAAGAATAAAAAATCTTTTTTTCTTTGGTTAGAAATCGAAATCGATGTCAATTTAAAATAATAATTATTATTAAATATATTCTTTATCGATTTTTTGTTTTGTTTTGTTTTAAATATTCTAAATAAAAGTAAGACGAGGTCACTCGTCAAGGTTGAATGAATATTGTTTAACTATGTTATTTTATTTAAATGAAAATCTACTATAATAAATGTTCAAAAGAGAGAAAAGAAAAGAGTTTAAAATTGCATCGGTGGCATATATCCATTATTTAAAGGCCAACCAGCTTGTTGATAATCGTTTAATTGTTGTTGAAAAGCCGATCGATTATTAATTAATGCCATTCCATTATTCCAACCACCTCCTAAACTCATTGGTGTCATTTGACCAGCAGCAGCAGCGGCAACAGCAGCAGCAGCAAATGGATTAGCTGAATATGTTGTTGATGATGGATATTTGCTTAAATCAAAAGGTGATATTGGATATCGAACTTGAGACATAACATTCGAACCCATTGGAGGAAGAACAACTGGAGGAAAAATACCGGCTGGAGGATAATAACCAGCAGCCATACGCATTAATGGTGGTTGAGACATAGCTCGAACACCATTATCACCTTGATGAGAACGATGTTTTGATGAACGACGATGTGAAGAACTTGATGGAACATTATAATGTCGTTCATATTTATTTACTTTTTCAACTTTTTCATTTTTTCCACTATTGAATAAACCCATAACTGTATATATTTCAACACTACTTGCTGTACTAGGAGACGAAGATTTATTATCAGCGGCCAGTCTTTATTATGAACGACACAATCAAACCAAATAGATACACCAACTTAAATGAATAAATGAGCAATATTTCGATCACTCTCGTCTTTTTTTTTTTTGCCTTTTTTTATTCGTTGTTCAGTCACGCTCTATTGCACAATTACATAGTTCTTCTCAATGGTTGCCTATATTCATATGTATAGATTCGTCATATGTCTCATCTATCATTATTATTCGTTGGTTAGAATGAAGAAAATGTAATGACGATTGAACCGTGACAATGAACATATAGATATCGTTACATCAATCGTCTTGTTCATATTGATTAGTCAACCAAAGATAATAGAGAATCTCTATCAATAGAATTGAAATATATTTACTATTTATACTATTTATAACAACAAATTAGATAAGAGTTCATCAACAAGACAGAACCTTTTTTTTTCTTTTATTTTTAATTCAAATAATAATAATAGATTTATTTTTTAGTTTTTTAAATAAATCATCTCTATCAAAAAAAAATAAAAAAAATAGATTTATTTATTAATTTATGTTATTTAATTCGTTTTCAAGAATAATATTAAGATAAAAATATATAATAAAAGGAAAATAATTAAGAATTTGTTTAAATAGTTAGTTATTTAAATAAAATCTCTCAATCAATATTAAATTGACATCGATAAATAAATAAAAAGAAACGAACCAGGTGAACAAGTCTGAGAGGAAGTCTTATACGATAATATAAAATCTTCGAATTAAATTCTAGTCTCTTAAATCTAACATAAATTCTTACTGTAAGATCTCTCAACAATCTTAGAATAAGAATTTATCTTAGATTTTAGAGAGAAAGATTTTTTCTACCATTTGGTATAAATTGTAGAAGATCATATATGATCAGATGCAGAATCTTCTCCGATTGTTCCGTCCTGGGCAAATTAAATTATTTAATTCATCGAAAAAGTTCTTCAAATTTGAAAAGTTTCAAAATGAACAAGAGATTTTATTTATTTGAATATAGAAAATGTTTGATATTGTTCTAATAATCTTCGATAGAATGTTTCAATATATATATTCATATTAAATATCGTTTATTGATTATAATACTTTTTAAAATTGCCGACTAGTATAGATATGATAAATAAACTAACTTTTAATTAATCACCTATCAATTTAAAATTTCTTCTAATTTGAGAAGATTTTATAAAAACATTTCTCAATTATAAATAAAAACGAATAAACTTTCTATTGAAGATGATTGGAACAAGATGATAAAATTGGGTGTTGATCAATAATTTATTTATAATTAATAAACAATCAAATATTTAAATAAATCTATAGTTGACAGGTTTTTTTTCCTAAAAAAAAAACAAGGTTTGAATTGACATTGATATAATCGATATTTGTCATAAAATAAAAAATTCTATATTTATATATCGAAATCGAAAGAAGAATAAGATTTTTTTCGATTATTTTTCTATATAAAAATCCAATAGAAAAAACGGTTGAAGAGTTATGTAAATTAAGGTAAAAGAGAATATGTCAATTGAATTTCTGTCCTTGTCAATTTATCAATCAATAAATCGAACCTTTTTACATTTCAAGATCAGATTTTGTTTGATGAGAATTTTTTAAAGAAAAATATTCTCGTCCTAACCATTAAATATTATCTTTCAATTCTAAACAAAATCAATAAAATTTACTCATAAATATATATATTCAAAACAAAATGATGACCATTCACTTTTTTTATTGATCATCTTCAACTTACTTTTTTTTTCTATAAACTTTAAATCAATTGAAAAAAAAAGGCTGATCCACAAATAATTATTGATTATTATAATTATTAGTTAATTTTGACCAAAAATCAATTATTTATCTTCTCAATCGATTATAAAAGAGTTAATATATTCGATAGAGAATAAATAAATTCCGATAAATTAAATCAATAACTATTTCGATTTCTAGAGAATCACACTCTAGAAAAATAAATTATCATAAATAATTCTATTCTATTCGAACCTCGACATAAATGATAATTTTCAATCTCTATTATTTAAATAAATAAATAATAGATAATTAACATATTTTATAAATGAATGGTCAATATATTTATTTAATTCAATGTTTTTCTCAATGGAAAGGTCTTGATTTAATTTAATCTTTATTCTTTATTAGAGATAAATAATAAATCTAGTTAATAAATAATGATAATCACATATCACTAAATAAATGATAATTGAAAGAATTTATTTCATATTGATATATTATTTATCTATTTCGAAGAAATTTTTTTTCTTTATTTAAATCTTTAACTTTTTTCTTGTTTAGATAATTCAATATTTATATATAAATGAAATTATTTTTAAAATAATTATCATAGATTATATTAAATAATAGTAAAACATATATTTATATCTTAGATTTAATATAAATTGACCAGATATTTATTTCAAATCGATTTAAATTCTCTTTTACTTTATTTTATAAGAATTTTATCTTAAATAAATCTTGAGAATGAAACGAAAATAAGTGAATAAAAATGTAAATAATATTTATCGTTTATATAAGAGAAAGAAAATCTTTATAAAATATATCTGAATATGAATATATTCAGATTTTCATCATCGATTTCTATAATAGACTTTTTTTAAATATTTTAATAAGATTTTAAATCAGATAGAAATCGAATAAATTTATTTCTATTTAACAAAATTTTTAATCAGTTTAATCTAGAAGATAATTACTCTTTAAATAATATCTATTAAAAATGATGAAATTATAATTAAATAATCGAATCTATATTTATTATAAAGAATTATCAAATATTCATATTCAATTTTTTCTTATAAAAAACTTTCTTAACTAAAATAAAATCTATTCGATAGAATTATTTATCCAATAGACTCTCTGAATCACCTTTAACAGAACGGAAAATAAAATAAATCTATACTCTATCATTACGAAATAATTCTAATAAATATATTTAAATAAAATCTTCAATGATTTTATTCGATATATTATTTTAAAAAAATGAAATTTATTTAAACTAATCATTTATAATTTACTTAAATCGATTTAAGATAAGATAATAAATAAGATTTATTTATTGATCTATTTTAGTCAGAGATATTATATAAATATATTCAATAAAACAACAATAAAACAAGAGAGATTTTTCTTTTTATTAATCATTATTTATCAATAAGAAGTTATATCAGACATTTCGAGTTTTATTTCGAGTTTTTTTAATAAACCTTTTCATTGTTTTGGGGAAGGAGAGAGAATAATAAAATAACTCTCATTTAATAGTTAAATTCTATAATTGAATGAAAATATTTCTAATATTGATCAATAATATAGAGGATGTTCACAAACTAAAAAAAAAACGAAATAAAACTGTTAACATATATCGTCTATCACATATTCACCGAATCGGATTAGATTTTAACCACTGATTAACGAGTAGACATAGATCATATTTCTAATGATAAAGATTGTTTTAAACTAGTATTAACTAACTTCAACGATAAACTCTCAACTTTGAGAAGTTATAAAAAAGTGAATATATTTATTCAATTAGCCAAGAATAAAAGAGATAGAATTTTTGAAAATAACTTATCTATACTAGTATTGTTTTCTCTGATAGTTATACTATAGATAGATGTTTTATTATAGAATGTACTCTAGAAGTTTAAATCGTTGAGAAAAGTCCAATATTAGTTTTTTTATAACTTGTCAAAGTTGAGAGTTTATCATTGAAGTTAGTTAATACTAGTTTAAAACAATCTTTACCATTATAAATATGATCTGTCTACTCGTTTTTTTTTTAGTGGTTAAAATCTAATCCGATTCGGTGAATATATTATAGACGATATATGTTAACAGTTTTATTTGTTTTGTTAGTTTGTGGATATCCGACATTTTCATATAAATTATTTTCAAAGAAATAAAATGAAGGAGATTAAAAAAAATTGTTTATGATTGAGTAAAATATATTTGATAAAATATTGAAAATAAATCCTGATAGAATTTATTTTAAAACGATCGAGAAAAAATGAATTGTTCGATAAAAGAAAAGAATGATTTGAAAAAAGCATCAACTTATATTTACTTTTTTTTTTCTCGTCAACTAAAATAAATGTGAAAGGTTGCCATCGATCATTCTCTCTTCCACCATGTTGTTAAGTTTTATTTTGTTGTGTTCACTTTTTTTTTTTTGACGCAAATCATTTGTTGATAGGTGAAGAAAAGAAAAAGAATAAGAAAAATAGTTCGTGTGTGTGTTTTTTTTTCTTTGATTATTATTTAAAAAAAAAGAAGAGAAAAAAGTGCGTTATCATTAATAATAATTGTCGAAGTTGTTATTTATAAAATAAATTGTTATAATGTCATGGGAAATGGAATTGGATGAAACTCTTTTAGAAGATCTTTATATATGGATTGATAGTCTTCCATTATCAAGACCAAAAAAAAGAATTGAACGAGATTTTTCTGATGGTAATTTTTAAATAAATAAATAAATAAATAAATAAATAAATTGATTTTATTTTAAATAAAAGGTATATTAATTGCTGAAATAATTCGTTATTATTTACCTGATTTAATTGAAATGCATAATTATACACCAGCTAATTCATTACAACAAAAAAAAGCAAATTGGGGTATATTAAATAAAAAAGTTTTATCAAATTTTGGTCTTGATCTACCAGATGTTATTATAAATGGTCTTTCAAATGGTAAACCAGGTCTTATTGAAGTTCTTCTCTTTAATTTAAGACTTAAAATTGATGAAGAATTAGAATTACAACAAAAACTTCAACAACAACAAATAACAACACCACGTCAATCTTCTCTTTCATATATAACATCAACAACAAAAACAAATCAAACAAATTTATTAACAAATCGATCAAATAAATCAATAAAATCAATAAAATTAACAAATTTATCAATACATAAAGATATATCTCGTCTTGATTATGAAGAAATAAAACAAGAATGTTTACAACAACAAGAAGATATTGAAGTTCTTCATGCAAAAATTCGTCGACTTGAACATGTTCTTCAACTAAAAGATATTAGAATAAGTGAATTATCACGAGCTGTTGAAGATAGTCGACCAACAAGACCAACTGCTTTAAAAAAAAAATAATTTCATTTTAATTATTATCGATTTATTTCAATATCATTAGATTTAATTATTCAATTTAGCTTTTTTTAAATAATCAAAAACTTTTTCTTTTCATTTATTATAAAGAATAAAAATGCACAACATTTTTAGTTAAAACAATAAAATTCTCTCGAATAAAATTCATTTCTTTATCTTTTATTTCAGTTCGACTAGATTTTATTTATCTTTTACAGTTTAAATCTAATAAAATCATTTTTTCTTCTCTTCATCAAGGACACTCACTACTTTTATTTTATATTTATTATCTTGATAAATACTTATCAAAACTAAACACCTTCAGATTCACCTTTTTTTAACTTCGACTCCGATATTTTTTTTTATGCATTTAAATCAAGATTTACACTTTTTTAATAATAATAATGAACATACTGCCCTTCGGAATTTTTTCCATAAACTACAGATTTTATTTCTAAGGTTATCTTCAATTGATATGAGAATCTTTCTAATATCGGCTTGAAACATCATGATTGAATGTCTTTTATCATCATCGAAAAAATCATGTCGGATAGCCACCCTAGAACAAATTTTCCTGGTGAAAAGTTTCATCAACTGATGTTTCTTAAAAAAGAAATTTAGTTTTATTGAAAGAATTATATCGGGCCAAGAACGATCCCAATGAAAATATAAACTTTTCATCCAGTTTGAATTATGTCAGGACATTCAATGAAACAGAGTAGTTTTAAAAAACATCTCATCAAGATGAAAATATATCTAATCACCAAAGTTAATATCTTCAATGGTGATCAGAGTTTTTTTCGCAATAATCACTTGTAAAACTTGATCTTATCGGCATTTTTTATGGATTTTTCTATTTTATTTTACTTAATATCCATTTCAGAGTTAGATGGACATGACCATTTTTCTGATAACTTTAAACCAAATGAGAAATGATTCGGATTTGCAAGACTAACTAGAGTCTATATTAGTACATATTTTTATAAAGTTCACAAAAAAATCTAGTTTGTTTTCTTCTCAGATATAACATCAATTTTGAAGACAACCTTTATCTGGTTTGAAAATAATATTCTTTCGAAATAATAATAGAATAAGTAGATAGTCTACCTCTCTCTCTATTCATCAGCTCAAACTCAATATCAATAGTTGTTTTATTTCAAAATATATAAACAATCTATTACATCCTACACATGAAAATTTTTCAAAATTTAACCAGTTAACAAATAAATATCTCTTTATAGAAATTTTCTATGTTTACCAATGAGACATTGGATACTGAATTCTATTGAATTAGCCTGGACTGAGATGAGAACCTGTGCTCGTGATGGAAACACAGAATGTACTTTGTCGAAAGTGAGCAAAGTAGCAGAAAAATGAATATATGGCTAGAATGGAGGGGACATAATCAGCTACATATCAATTATATCAAATAATATCAGATAAAATTTAAAAGAAGCAACATTTGTAACAAAAATATTGCAGGAAAAAGTTTATGATTCCAATGATCACGATTATAGTACTTACAGTACAAATGATGCGGATGATAGATCACTTTTTATCATCAATTTACGTTAAAATCTTTGAATCTATTTTTTATCGATCGATTCGAATTCACAGCGGTTTTGGGATAAAACTATCAATAAAATAAAGGTCGAACAGAGTTTTCTGATATATTAATTCCTTGTCATAAAGTAAAATGAATACATCGATTCTGATGATCTTCTTTATAGGAAAACAAACTCAAAAAGATTATTGAATCATCTCTTGAACTGGAAGATAGATAATCATTTCTATAAAGAGATATTTATTTGTTAACTGGTTAAATTTTGAAAAATTTAGATGAGTAGGATGTAATAGATTGTTTATATATTTTAAAATAAAATAACTATTCATCTTGAGTTTGAGCTGATGAATAGAGAGAGAGAGAGAGATAGAGTATCTACTCATTCTATTATTATTTCGAAAACATTTTGTTTTCAAACCGGATAAAGGTAGCCTTCAAAATTGATATTATATCTGAGAAGAAAACAAACTTGTTTTTTTTTTTGTGAACTTTATTAAAATATGTACTAATATAGACTCTTGTTAGTCTTCCAAATCTGAATCATTTCTCTTTATTTGGTTTAAACTTATCAGAAAAATGGTCATGTCCATCTAACTCTGAAATGGATATTAGTTATTCGATTAAAAGTTCTTGTTAACTAGACGTTGCAATTTGTGAAAGATAGATGTTGGAGAAGAAAATAATTTAATACCGTTTTTGAAGTTTCTATTATTTGCGTCGACTTCAATGTCGACTCCGATGGAATCGGAATCGAGTTTCGGAGTTAGATGTAGGATTCTAGTTTCTCTTGATAATGACATTAAATTTGAAAGAATTTTCTCGAAATGTGAATAATTCTACAAAGAATTGTTGATATTCCAAGAAAATAATCGATTGTTAATAGAAATTGTTCAAGACATATTTTATTAATATGTTTGTGAAAAATTGATAAATAACAAGAGATCGTCTAAGATCGAAAGTAAAATTCTATCTATTCTCAATATTCTCACTATTAAATAAAGGTCTATCATATTTGACAGTCGAGATTATTATTCTCAATAGACAAATTTTCAATATTTGAAAGATAAATATTCAACTGCACATCGTCTATCGTATTAGAATTGTCTAGATCTCGAGTGAAGAGTAAATCAAGATGATGAACAATAACATCAACAATTTGTATTATGGAACATTTTCTAGAATGTTGACAATGATTAAGGATTTTTCTCAGCAGATTTATTAGCATAAAATCGATTGTTATTCGTGATATTTAGAAAATTTGAAATAGAAGAGTGACTAAGAATATTCTCAATCCATCTAACAAGTCAATCTTCTGCAATACTCGTTTCTATTCAATGAACTAAATAAATGAAAATAAGGTTTGTCTCATTGACATCGATAGAATTTCTGGTCAACAATCAACTATGAACATTAGTACTTTACGATTAGAATAATAGATTCGATCAATTATCTATGGATGTTAAATTATCTATCCGATATAATATAAGTAAATACTTTTTACAAAAGATATTAAAACAGCTCAATATCTATTATAAACGTTAATTCATTTATTAATCATCTTATTATTTTTCAGGATAAAAATAAATAAATAAATCTTTCTAACATAGATCAATCAGTGTATTGCTTTTCATCGATGTTTATTTTGTTAATAAACAAGGATATTCGATTATCGATTGAAATACATATGAATTACCTTATTCGAGTTCGAATATAAATTGAGAGCTAATTGTTTATCATTATTTTGAAAATAAATCAAACAAACGACTTCCATATTGAAATAGGAAAAAAAGCAAAAGATAAATTTAACATAAATTATTATTTATAAATTCTAAAGTCAATACATCTCGAACTAGAATAAACAGCAAACGAAAAAAAATTATTCCGAATTATAATAATGAATTTTATTCAGACTATTCTCATCTAAGATGATCGTTGAGTCAAAGAGTGAGATCCTTAAATTATTCTCTCTCAATCTTCAATCATCATCTGCACTCCTATAACTCCTACTAGCGATCCTAGAAGCATCACCTCACTTTCTGCAATCATCAATAGAGCTGCTAATAGTAGCAAGTTATATGCTACGAGAGTCACCTATGATACTAAAAGCATTATATTTGACACGACGAGGTTCATCTCTCATGCTGCAAGAACTATCTCGAATGGTTCAGTCGCCATTTGAGATATCTTAGGAAAGATTTTCTTATAGCCCTTCAAAGCACACACACACTGATTACATGTCTTAGAATGAAAAATAATCTTAACCTCACGGTAACATCTTTCAATTTCCTGACTCTGATCTGAATTATACTTTAGCTAATTCTAGTGTGACACAACTAGTATACAGCTGTCAAAACCAGCTTTTCCCGCGTAACTGATCTTTTATCTCAGGGTCGCCACGTGGAGCGCTTCGCATTGACCGAAGAGCCGCGACCGATGCTTGTCTCCATGTATACAGTGATGAACGAAATCAAAATCGAAATAATAATAATAATAATAATAATTTATACAAATTTTTACTTTTACTTTTTTGCTATTTCAACATGAGTTATATATGTTAAATTTGAAACTTGAATTCAAATGAAATTCTAACTTTCAAATTTCAAGCTTCAATCACAAAAGGACATTCCGCATCGCTCTCGATGTGAATACTGCGAATGAGCTCATATCACGTCTCCCTCGATGCTACACGTGTCAAATCTAAAAGTTGAATTCAACTATTCAATAATTCTCTCGATATTCATCGAGAGGTAACCGCTTTTCCCCGCCTAACTGACTATTCATATTAGCGTCACGACGTGAAGGCGCGAATCGCCCCCGAAGAGCCGCGATTCATGTGCATCTCTGTATACATACCAATCGAAGTGCGTCATGTTTTTCTATATGCTAGCAGCATCTTTTCTGGAACTGCTTGATCATGCAAACCCTTCGTTTATAGATGCTACCTTACCATTAAAACTGAAGCATCTTAGGTGCTTTCTGTACCATTCAAGGTAATGTGTGTAGCATCCATGGTAATAGTTCTAGAATTGGAGATAGTACCTGTGCCATCCCAAGTAACATCTATAGGATTTCAGAGAATACTTGTAGTACTTGAGCTAACATCTGTAAGATTATCGTTAATATCTGTAGTATCCGAGGTAATATTTATAGTATCTGAGGTGATAGACATAGGTTCGGAGATGATATATGTATCATACTAGATAATAACTCTAGGATTCCAGGAAATAGTTGTAAGATTTGAGGAAGGATTTAATCTTGAAAGTAGTAATGTCAGTTGAATTGAAGTTTGAAGTTTTAGAGCAGTGAGATGAGTGTGACTTCGAATTTCTAAATAATAATCTATAGAAGATTTTTCTTTTGGTTTTTCTAAATATGATAAAAAAGTGAGCTAGAATATTTTTTCTTTTACTTTTGTGCTGTCAGAAAATGGATGGTCTTTTCTTTTTATTTGATTTTTTCATTTATTTTCAAAGTCGAATTAGATATCTACTCGAAATAGAAGTGGTCATATAGTATAACCGACAATTCTTTATAGATATTATTGAAATCCGAGAAGTTTTTTCTTATCAGATCTTCTCATATGTTAATGATGATCATCTTAAGACCTTTTATATCTATGATAGTATGAGAACTGTTTGACACAATCAGAGATATATTTAAGTAAAGGAAGTTGGAAATAGTCAAAATAAAATGCACAGTCGTCAAGAATTTATTTGTGGATAAATTCTAAAATGAAATATCCCGTAAGATCTTGGTTTGTGACGATGAATTGTCAATTTTTAGTTGAAATAAGAATAAGAATGTTGAAAAAAAAATGATAGAAGAAAATTGTTTAATCTATAGATAAGTTGATAGAGATATTTTATTTCGAAAAAATTCAAATAAATAAATGAGGTTTTTTTTTAAAATATTGATTTAATATTGTCTGAGAATGAAAAATATTGAATATATTAATTGTAAAATTTGAAATGTTGATTTAATAATATAAAAAATGTCAAAAAAAGAAGTGATGTTTTAGATTTGTTTAAATAAATGATCGATTATATTTAAATATAATAATGTTAATATAATAAATATTGATAAATGAGATTTATTATTCGATAAATTATTAAATAAATAATCATTTATGATTGATATTGATGGTAAATATTCTCTTTTATCTGTATTCGATGTTGTTTGATAAGATAAATTCGAATAATGAAATAAATAAAATTCTTGTTTATTGATAAAAGAATAATTAAAAAAAGCATCTCTCATTAATGATAATTGAAAATATTCTTCAACAATATTAATTAATTTATCAGTTAAATATTGATCATTACATTTATTAAACATACAAGTATATCGAATTATTTTATGTTCTAATATATAAATTTTATTTTTATTTAATATATTTTCTTCAATTAATTTCATATCAGTTGTTATATGAACTTCAACTAATGATTCAGAATTTTCATGACATTCAAATAAATAATTTTTATGATAACTTGAATATTTTCCAGAACAAATATTTGTTTCACATTTTAATAATTTAACTTTGTCAATAAAACAATATTCTAAAATAAATTATTTTTTTTTTTTTATTGAAATAAATATAATTCATATTTATATTTGGAAATAATATTTTAAAATCAAGAATATAAAAATATACTCTTTTTAATTATTTATATAATTAATTCGAAGTAAAATAATATATAGAATTAAATAGATAAAAACGATTCGATTATTTTATTTATGAATACATTATATAAGAATATATTCGATAAATAATTTATTCTTTAATTTTTCTTTTAGACTATTTACTAAGGATAGATTTAAATAATATATCTATATTCAACTTTCAATCAATAGACGATTTCAAGTATATAACTTGAAATTTATTTCGACCAATTATATTTATAATAGATTATTTATTCAATCATTATTAAATAAATGATAATTATAGTCAAATATCTATCTTAAAAATATTCTATAGAATTATTTAACTATATCCTCCTCCTATTCTTATCTATAATCATTATATTTGTTTCAGTTAATTTAATAAAAATCTATATGAAAATAAATTGTAAATAGTTAAAAAACACAAATAAAATAAGTTTGAAAATATGGTTGAGGACAGTCAACCGTTTATCTATATTGAGTTGTTTTATTTTTGAATACTCTTTATTATTATTTGATTTTTTAGTTATTTTTTAATAGTCTATGTTTAATTCGAATCGAAAGAATAAGTTGGATAACCCAATAAACTACTCATTTATATAAATAGTCAATTAAGATTCTATTGATAAGACTACTGACGAGTTCAACTTTTCCAAATAAAACAAGAAAGGAGTTTTTTTTTTATTTTACAAGTCTTTATAAGATCTTTTTTCTTTTTATAATCTCATTATATAAATATTTCTAGTTGAAAAAAGATTCTATTGACAATTTTTCCTTTAAAAACTTGTAAACATTATTAAAAATGAGATTGATCAAAAACTCGACTGAAAATCGTTTGTTTTATCTCTTTTGTTATGTTTAATAGTTGTTTAATATAAAATAATATAAAACCTATTGATTGGTCTCTTTATTGATAAATTAGTAGAATTTTAAAATAAGATTTTTTAAAATAAAAAGCTAGAAAAAATTCTTCGAAAATTTCAATAAAACTGTTGGTCAGTGATTTTGACTATTGATAGATATATTTATATTTAATCTTTAATTTAAACAAATAAATAATAAATAAAATAATTTATAATAATTATGATTAATCTAGTTATAGAAATAGATAATATTTAACTCTTTAACTCTCATTAGAATATCTAACTATTTATATATCGAAATTCTATAAACAAATCGATTTATATATTATTTTATAAAATCTTTCAACGTTTTATTTTAACAAAAAAAATCTTCTTAATAAATAATGAAAAAAAAACGAATGAAGTTGAAAATGTTAATAAAAAAAAAAAAGCAAAATTTGTTATCTATATTCTATACTAATTATATCTATTTGTGAATATAGTTCGATTCTCGAATAAATATATTATATCTGAATATATCTATTAATATAAGATAAAATCGATTTTAAAAAAAAAGGCTCTATCAAAGAGAATAAATAAATATAAAATGTTGACCTGTTTGATTTGAGTTATAAAAAAGTATTGATCTTAAATGTGTTTGAAATAGTGTATAATCAATTTGTTTAAGCCAATTAATATGATGATAAACAAATAATTTATTACATTGATCTTTATCATAACAAGCATATTCTAATACATTATAATATTCAACTTGAATATTATTATTATTAAATATAATTAAAAAATCTAAACGTGCTTCACCATTATCAAGTTGACTCCATTGAAATGAATCTCCAAAACTAATTAAAATTGATCTATATTGATAATCAATATAGATTTCAACTCTACACATATCAATATTATCATCATTATAATCATATACTGGAAAATGATCGATTTTATCTTTTAATTTATCATAATCAAATTCGTCGAATGACCATTGAAATGATTCTTCCGAATAAATACAATATATTCCAAATATATTTTTTGGAATAGAAATAAATAATAATAACAATAATTCAAAGATCATTTTCAATAAATAAGATCGAATAAATATTTCTACCAACCTTTTTTTTCTTTATTATATATAACCTCACTTTTTTTTATTATCTCAATCAATCATTTAGATTTTATATAAAGAATATTTTATTCAAAATTTTTATTAAAAAAAAAATATTTATTATTATTTATTATATTTATCAATCAGATAAAATAATAAAATTCATTTGATTTTAGCAAACTTTTTTGCTTTTATGGAAACGAATCAATCGTTAAATCAATAATAGTTTCAGTTTTTTTTCTCGATTGTTATCTCATTTAACTGAATAAAATATCTATTCGATTTAACTCAATATAATAACACTTTTTAAATAATAATTAGATATGAATAGGAGAGAATTAGTTGAAGAATTTTTTTTTTCGAACTTAATTTTATTCAAATTGATCAAGTTTACTTAGGATATTATTTATTATCTTTATTAAATGAAAATAATTTATTAACCAATCGAAATTTAATAATTAATTATTGATTTAAATAGATAAGATATATCATATATAAATATAGATAAAATAAGATTTTTTTTCTTGATTATTTATAAATTGAATAATTATTCATTTTCTATCTAAGATATCAATGAAAAGAAAATAATTCGAAACGATTAGAGAATATTTATTTAAATAAATCTTTATTGAAGAAATATTTTCAAATGAATAGGAAATAATCATATTTATATGATTTATTTAATTTATATAAAAGTTTATTTATTGATAATATAATATTAAATAAATATCGAAAAGAATTATTTTATTATATCAGCTTGTCCAGCTAACGGCGACCCAGCCTGGCTAAAGTTGAAGTTTAAATTTTTCAAATTTAAAGATGATTAGTTTGTTGAGCACACTTAACTGTATAAGGATATGAGTCGTGTTTTTTCATTCACTCTATTTGGTGAAAGAACAGAGCTTCAAAACATTGATTATAAATTAACTTTATTATTGTGCGTTTTAATGGTACAAAGAACAAGGGCTTCAGCAGACATTCTAAAGCGTTATATGAGAGAGCTTTGGTATAGAAAGAATCACTAATAGATGGGCTTTATTCTAGACTATCTGATAAAATATTCTTCTCTTTCTTACGAGGGAACTACCCGAGGTGCTAAAAAGCTTTTGAGCTGAAATTTTGTCCACAAGTAGGGAATGCATAGACTAGAAAAAGCCTAAGAGGATATGTCCCCAAGTTGAGATTTGGCTGAGATATCGGCTTTTTACTATAGTTTTTCTATGTGACCCCATTTTTTCCATTAAGTCAAAGTTTCGAATTTTGACGTGAAACTTTGTCCATATCAAGACCTCAACTAGAGTAGCTCATCTACAAAGTTTCAGAGTTTTCGGACTAAGTATTTCCGAGATATAACGTTTTCAAAATATCCATGTATATAAAAATATCCGTAAAAAACTGTGTTGATGCTAACAGACTCATTTCTCGAGAATGCTTAGTCCAAAAATTCTGAAACTTTGTAGATGAGCTACTCTAGTTGAGGTCTTGATATGAGCAAAGTTTCACGTCAAAATTCGAAACTTTGACTTAATGGAAAAAATGGGGCCACATAGAAAAACTATAGTAAAAAGCCGATATCTCAGCCAAATCTCAACTTGGGGACATATCCTCTTAGGCTTTTTCTAGTCTATGCATTCCCTACTTGTAGACAAAATTTCAGCTCAAAAGCTTTTTAGCACCTCGGGTAGTTCCCTCGTTAGTTTCAAAAGATCACCTCATAAAACTTCACCAAAAGAGGCATGAGTGCGTTACCATTTAGAGGATTTTTTATATTTCTTGCCCTTGTACAGGAGACATTTTTAGACAGAACTATCTATTATTACGTAACTTTTGATAGACTATAATATGCACTGTTAAGAATTTTTTAAAATCACATCCTTCAGGAAAATGAATGGTAACGCACTCATGTGACCTTTGTACGTCTAACCCTTAATTAGACTGTATCGATTATATTTTTCCTTCAGATTATTTATAAAATTGAAACTAAATGTTTAGATTTGTTTTATTTACTCATCACTACATGCACCTCTTCATTCTTATATTGTTTTCTCTGTGAATGGTTTAGTCAAATTCTTTTTTTTTGTGTTTTTCCACATAATGTATTTGTTCTGACTGTTACGATATACGATCGCTATTTTTCTTTTTCTTTCTTGACGAGATATTTTTATCTCTCCTCTCTCTTACTCATGAGTTATTTTTTCTAACTTTCGACCATATTCACGTCCGACGTCTTGTTCATCTCCCTATATACACCTCGCTTTTGGTGTAAATCAACGGTATAAGTGTTTGTGTCTAGTCAATATACTTATCTTTGTCTATACACTAGCTAAACCTAGTTAATTAAATTCACAACATCTTAAGAAAATTGTCGTGATTTTCTTAATTACAAATCTATTAGCTTGAATCAATAATTTCTCTATAAAGCGTGGGCCAGAAGTGCTGACTCGATTTGTATAATAAATTTTTCTTTAGTAAAACGCGTGGTTGAAAATTGGTCTCTATGTAGAAAAGATGCAGCAAAAGACACTCTATAAAACGACTATTGATTAGCCCCACTAGCTCATCTAATAAGAAAGTTATAGGCTTAGAAATATACTTCACAAAAAAGAAAAATTAACCGTGAACTCGGTTTCGGTATTTATACTTTAACTTCTGTTCCTTAGGTCCTCTACAACAAATTCTTTTATCAATAGAAGGTCCGTGAAATTCTCTACAAAATTATACCTAAACCTTAATTTCAGAACTTCAATCAAGGAAACTAAGCAAATTATACGCACGCGAAAAAAACGAAAACTTTTTAAATTTGGTATTTTTTTCGACTTAAACTTTTTACTCTCCTATTATTTCCATAAAAAAGCATAGCAAACGTGAGAACTCTGTTTGTGTTTGGTACTTTCAAATGTGCTCTTTCTCCCGGGCTTTAGAAGATACTTTTTTAGCGCCGATGGAGTGCGTGAAAACCAAGTTTCAAAAATACGTCAAAAATCGACAAGCCCGTTTCCGACGGTGTACCCAGCAAGAAATGAAAACTGTGATCAAAGTTTTGATCTTGTAGGTAAGTTAAGAGAGTAATCACTTCTGATCAAAACACAACAAATCCGATCGAAAAACCTTTCGTTTTGATGAAGTTATGGGACTTTTACTGGAATCATAACTATGCACACCGGGCTCACGGTTAATTTTTCTTTTTTGTGAAGTATATTTCTAAGCCTATAACTTCCTTAGTAGATGAGCTAGCGAGGTCAATCAATAGTCATTTTGTAGAGCGCCTTTTACTGCATCTTTTCTTCATAGAGACAAATTTCCGACCATCCTTTTACTAAAGAAAAATTGATTATACAAATCGAGTCAGCACTTCTGGCCCACTCGTTATATTATTATGACAAAAAAGCGTTTTTTTGTATCATATTATTATAAGGAAAAGTGTGTACTTTTTTATAAGAAATAAATGAATTTCATTATAACATTCATTCTGAGTTATTTATAAATCGTTTAAACAAAGCTTTGGTGCATAAACATTGAATCTAAAAAATTCTTAAAAAATCCTGCTGAGTGCGTTACCAACTGCTGAGTGCGTTACCGAAATCCTTTAGTAATAACTCTTTATAGAAATAAGCTTTCAAAAAGCAGATGCCATGATTATCAAGCCCATCGTCTTACCTACAAATTCATGTGACAATATTTTTTTTAACACACAAAAATTCGTAGCAATATAATATTCTTTCGCATGGGGGTAATGACAAGGGGCCTTTTAAATGAGTGCGTTACCACGGTTTCCTGAACCTCTAAAACCATGATAGTAAAATCAAATGAAGTCAAACTTTTAGCAGAGATAGATCTTCCAACTATCTCTTAGCACTATAAGTTTCAGGTCTTTACTACATATGACTCTTGAGTTATGGAGATTGGAAGGTCAAAAATAGGTGAGTGCGTTACCTGTGGACAGGCTGTAGTCAAGTATGAAAAAGATAAATGACTTATACATTTTAGTATAACAGCCAGCTGATAATCGTATTTTGTTAATCTTCGATTTTAAAAATATTCTCAACATACTTTGAGATGTGACATCGAACAGAAATTATGTTTAGTTTGATAAGAAATGATTCGTATCTGTTGCGTGTTTATCAGCAACTGCTTAAAATCTATCAAATAAAGAAAAAAGTTGATATATCATTGGTAATAATATGAAGTGCAGGTGTCAGATCTTTGTCAATAGGTTCATTAAAACAATTACGTGGCAATAGTTGATTCTTACAAAAAGAAATTTTTTTGTCGGATTATTTCATAGAGATTATCTTATTGAATCTTAAATCATTTTGTTAATAATTTTTAACTTCGAATTACAACATCTGCTTCTCTTAAGGATTTCAAGAATGATCATTGATGATAAATAGGGACAGTTCGATAAGAGTTATCATCAACAGTAATTAGATCTACTAAAAGAATATTGGAATCAGTTTAAGCAAGAATAAAAAGATCTTGACAAATTCTTTGATGTAGGAAAGTTTATTTCAATATATGTCTAATTAGCGATTTATTCAGGAGAAAAATAAAAACCAAGTGAAGTTTTTATACTATATACTGATCATTTATTTAATTCTTATTGATCAAGCACCGAAAACACCGCATCGTTTATCATCATTCTTGGATTATAATTTGGTCGTCAATGTCATATCGTCCTAGTACAGTTCTAGCTGACATTATCATTATCTTGATCTGTCTATTAATATAAATCCATAATGCTCATATCTAACTTGATCTTTGGGATATATATACCCATGAACAGAGATTTCCTAATAATAAATTTCTTGCATTTAGTTACAGTACCTAATGCATAAAAAAAAAGATGGTATTCATATTGTTAAATAATTTTTCTATGCTGCTTTTCAAATAAAATACTATGCCTATACTAATAATCTTGCTATTAATAGCCAAAGAGTATATGATCGATTGTATTAAAGATGTTAAACTACACTGAATATATA
>CAJNOL010000594.1:0-37336 GCA_905250125.1 Rotaria sordida | reverse complement strand
AACATTCTTTTGAGCTGAAATTTTCAGGGCATTCTATTGGTACATAGACCTATCTTTGGACATAATCTCAGCTCGAAATATTGTCATTCGATTTTTTGGTATATACTGTGCCATAGGCTAAAAATCTAGTAAAATGCCTATAACTCTGGACGGAAGGCCTATGGGCACTTATCCTTTTGGGCCTTTTCATACCTCACTGGGGTCTATCTTTCAAACTGAGTTCGAACTCAAAAGCGATTGGACAGTTGAATAGGTTCCCTCGTAAGAAATACGAAAGTTGAACGGTGTCTTTTGATTTTAGTGGACGATTTTCGTGATACTGTAAATGAGTGAGTTGAGGAGTGAAGTGTGGTACGTCGAAGATACTGTTGCTGAACATGTCCTCCGGCTATAGTTGATCGAAGAAAGAAGTTGGAGTTCATGAGAAACGCCTTGACCATTATATGATTACTATTGATGTTTCGCGAAACCTTATCAATGGTAACAACTTTTTCATTGGCGAGCCAGCAGCAAAATATTTGGTGTGATAATAGCTGGGAAAAATCGTGTTAGGGATCAATTTTTGTCAAACTATCGTTCATTTTGAATATTTTTGCCATGGCAACTGCCACATCCTACCATGCTGGGGACCCGCCGATGGAGTCTGAATGGACCTTGTTCTTTCTGATTTTGAAACCAATAGGAAAGCATAATATTCAAAAAATAGAGTATGAATCAAATATGCTTGAAAACATAAGGCTTTACCTAATCTTTCTTTTCTTAATTAAAAACTATCTCACAGACGCTTTTAAATTCCATAAAAACCAAAAATGGACAAATAAATAATCAATATTCATATCAGCTCTAGAAAAAAATAGGTAAATCGACTGTATCTGAAGATGCTTCTATGGAAGAGCAAAAGTCACTTCTGGACTTAGTTTTTCTTTTTCCTGGCTCTCGATTAAAGGTTGGATCAAAGAGAACGGACGTACAGGAAAGTGTATAAGGAATAAAAATTTTTGGTATGGCAGCCGCCATACCTTTTCATCATGGTGGCCCACCGATGAACTTTTTAAAGTTTTTCACGAAAACTCTTGACCAATTTACGTTTAGTGAATACTATATACGAAACCCTTGACAAGGAAAATACTCTTTTAAGGTTTTCATGAAACTTAGTTCATTCCGAAACCTCTTGAAAGTTCTGTAAAGCTGCATGATACCAAACCAGATTTGGTGAAATTCTACGGGACTTCGAAGGTTCAGTAGTGTACCCTTTTTTCAGTGTACATTGATGGAATTCAACGTACGTCACTGTGCCGATATATGCGTCACGGCTCGCCGCTCTTCCTCTTTCTTCTTTCTCTCTCTATTGTTCTCTCAGTGACGTCTCACTCTTCGTTTCTCTATCATGTATAAGCGTGTGTTGAATGTGCAATAGACACATTCTAGAGATGTAAAGTAGCTAGTAAACATCATTACCGAGGGTGGCAGTAAGCTACTCCTCTAGTCTGTCATCTTATCCCTCTTTTTATTTATCGTTAAAGTCACTTCATTAATTATTATATGAACACTATCAGACGGGTGAAACTAAAATCAATGAATACATAAATGCCATATTCATTTACTTACTAAAAAGTAATATTGAAGTAGTTACTAGTAACTAAGTAACTCGAGTAGTTACTTGAGAAAAGTAACGGTAGTAGTTACTAGTTACTACTAACTAAGTAGCTATAGTAGTTAGTACCCATGTAAAAAAAAGTAAGCAAAAGCCAACTATTAAGTACTTTCAAAAGTAGATTTTAAACAGGAAAAAGTATTTGTAAGTGAACCTTTTTTAGTACTTTTCATACTTTTTGACTAAAAAGTACTACTGGAAGTGTGAAAAAGTGATAGAAGTCACTTAGAAAAGTAAAAAAAAAGTAATAAAAATGACTTTATTTTTCTGTACTAATATTAATTGTATTTTATAGTATATTTTATTTAAGAAAATACTTTTGAGTACTTCTATTATCAATACAAAAAAATAAATTAAGTGTTATTACTTTTTTTCACTTTTCTAAGTGAATTCCATCACTTTTTCACACTTTCAATAGTATTTTTTGGTCAAAAAGTATGAAAAGTATTTAAAAAGGTTCACTTACAAGTACTTTTTCTTATTTAAAATCTACTTTTGAAGGTACTAAATAGTTGGTTTTTGCCTACCTTTTTTTACATGGGTAGTTACTAGTTACTAGTAACTAAGTAACTATGTAGTTACTTAGTTACCAGTAACTAAGTAAATATGTAGTTACTAGTTACCAGTAACTAAGTAAATATGTAGTTACTTAGTTACTGGTAACTAAGTAACTATGTAGTTACTATTTACTAGTAACTAAGTAACTATGTAGTTACTAGTTACTGGTAAATAAGTAACTACGGTAGTTACTTAGTTACTAGTAAAGTAAAGGTAAAGTCCCACCCCTAATTGAAATTCAATTTACCATCCAAATGCAGCAAATAACTCAACGATTGCTGCAACAGTTTCGATTTTATGAAGTGTTAATGTATAATAACCATAAGTAATATCTTCTTTCGAATACCATATAGCACTTCATAAATATAAAGCTGCTTCAATATGATTTAAATATTCAGGTATTATAATAAGATCATTCCAACGATCATCTATATCAAGAAGAAAAAAAAGAGAGAAAACTAAACAAAAAAGAAAATATTCATTTAATAACCTCTCCATGCCCACCAATATAATGTAGCTGAGATAAGATGCATTAGTGCTAAAGCTAAAATATAAATTAATTTCAATGTTAATATCTTTGGATATAATAAATGTTATTCTTTACCACGATACATTCGATTGTTGATTGACAAATCTGTCTTTTCTCCTTCCTTTGAATTGTCATCTGACATAATTATATCACACGAACAATTATCAACATCAGATCCTCTTTATCACCATAGCCCCATAGAGGATAATCAATAATAATAATACCAATTGCATAGAACTAATTAAAATTTTCTTTTTAATGATAAAAATAAATTTAATTGTATATATACTTACAAGATAAACAAGATTAGCAAGAAAATATCGATTAGAAAGTGTTTTTTTAAAATATATAGGAACACGTTTTTTAATTTGTTTCCATTTTAAAGCTTGCCAAATGGAATCAAATGCTTCTAATTCATTAAATGGTGCTGTTGGATCATTTTCTTCGTCATCAGCCATTGAAACAATTGATAATTATCAGAAAATAAACATTTCTTTCTTATATACAAAAATTCTTTTTGATGTAAGAATAATTCAGTGTGATTATTCTCGGATTTTTCTCTCACTCGTGACAATTTGCTCTATCAATAGCATCGATTTTTTAAATCGAAACAACGACATGGCCATCACCATCACTATCTTTAACAATTTAACTAGATTCTTTTTCTTCCTCTAATAGCTCTACACATAGTATATGAACAGAATCATGTTTTTACACAAGTGCACGTGTACATGCAGCAGAACGACAACGACGAAAGAAAAATTTGCTTCGAAACAATATCATTCTTTACTAAATTGTTTTCTTTCTACTTGTTACATCTTCAACGTATTCTTCGTCATTATTTGTAAGGTTGCTCTACACGAATGTCTATTCACCAATACCATCTCCATTTTATCGACAAAAACACTTCACAATTAGCGTTTGTGTTCGTCGAATGGGCTTATCAACCAAATAATCAATATATCACGATCTCTTCTCAAACAAGTACTGACAACTGTTGGACCGACTTTGGTGAGTCATACTTCAAAATCATAAACTAACTAATTTTCATTGTTCTAGTTGAAAGTGAAGATATTAAACATATTGTCCAGAATTACAATACAACAGTCGATCAATTATTCATTGATCTTGAAAATGTATGTAAAGCATTACGTGCCGACGATAAAGATGAAAAAAAAAAAATTTACATTACCATCATATGCTCAACCCTATGTAAACAATGAAATATATTTTTTTGAAAAAAAAATACTTTTCGTGTTACTTTAGATAACATGGTCGACATTCGATGTACATGTAAACAACTTCGTTCAACTTGGTGGTATTTACATGTATCAAATTCGCTGTATCCAAGTAAGATAATTGAAGTAACATATCACTTAATCAGATATTACATTGTAGGTAATGATGAATTCATTTAATCAATTGAAACAAATGGTAGCTGCATATACGGTAAGTAATCTCTTTTTGTTTCATAATGAACAGATAATGACCACCACGCATATGAAAAAAAATTGAATCGAACTATCTTTTTTACCCCTATCCTGTATATATGAATCATAGCAATGCCCGTCGTTTATGCTTGACACTTCCTTTTATTCATTCTTTCGTCTAGTCAGTTGTGTGCGAACAAAGGGATAAACACAAAAAAAAGGATGACTTTGTGCGCTTCTATATATACTAGCTTTTTTCCGTGAATATGAACACATCGACGAAAACAAGATGAACTTCCATATATACATAACAGTAAGCAAATATTTCTGCTTCCTTATTATTACCCAGTCTTATTTTCCTCCTCAAAGTGCACTTTTCCATGCATGTTACAAGATTAAACGTTTTCGAAAAATTCGCTTTAACGATTAGAATAAGTTGTTGATAGTGACTGGGCATTATAATTGCTACAACTGTTGAATATCCGCCGTGAATACGTTTGTGGCAATTATACAATAGCAATTATACAATAGAAAGTTCAATTTGAGATTTCTGATTTTTACAGGTAAATGCATTGATTACCATGATGAAAATTTCTCGGTATCTGATCGTATAAAATTGTTTCATATTTACGAAATTGATCTGCAGGGAGAAAGGTGTGATTAGATATGACTAGAATGCTTTAATGGAGAGTTTGATCGATTCGTAGTTCTCAAATAGTTTTGATTGGTAGAATTTGTTGCGCAACTTTTTCATAGCATAGTGAGCCGTAGACAAATTAATCCATATTTCAAGGCAATGTTTTGCATGGTAACGAGATGATCATCGGTTAGAAAACATTCTACAAATCACCAAAATAGACGGACAATAAAATTCGAAGAAACAAGAAAACTAGTATATTCAAAATATAGAGATAACTTTTTTCACAAGAAATAAGTGTTGTATCACTGTTCATGAAATAAGATAGAGAAAAACGAGATTATTTATTTTGTTTCATGAGTCCAGATCGCATGAAAAATTACGTCCAGGATTCCATCAGCTAAATAGCTGAGTCATTTTCTCAATTGGCTTTTGTGCTATTTTCTTTTGTTTGATTGTCTCTTTCACTCTTGCTATTCAGGGTTTGAGAATATAAGATGTGATAAGGATGTAGACTCATAATAATATATATTTTTGCTTTGAATAGATTTCACCACCACAAGCACCAATAACCAACAACATTACGGCCAATCCAACAATTACAGGACCAAGCATTAGCAATGCTCCTAACAATTATTATCAACCACAACAAACATTTGCTGCTACACCATCACAACAAACATACGCTCCTACACCACCACAACAAACATACGCTCCTACACAACCACAACAAAGCTTTTTTGCTGCACCACAAGAAGAAAGATTTACTGCTACATCACAACAAAAATTTGGTGCTGCTATGCTACCAACATTTGTTACAAATCCATATCAAGATCGGGGTCAATTTCATTCGGCACAAACTAATGATCGATTTATTCATCATCCTTATTCACAATATATGCCAATGGGAGTTGGTTTTTATAACCAAACGGAAGCTGATGGTGTTGTTTACAAAGTAAAGTGAATTTCATGTTTTGTTATGATCTTGTTATGACTGTTTTAGACATGCCAATTCTGCGGAGCAAAAAACCATATTAGATCGAAAAGTTGTGTCAACGTAAATTGCGTTGACAACAAAATGAAATAATTCAAACTATTTTGTTATGCTTCTATTTCTTCATTTTATGTTCTACATCTGATCCATCTGTACTTCGCTTAGAATGTTTAATGTTCATCGATGAAATTGACTGTTTATTTCATTTATACATGTTAAGCGTTCATTTTGGGAATAAAAATAAAAAAAGTTTCTTTACCATATGTATAAGAAAAAAAGAAACGAATCATTTAAATGTTTTGTCACTGGGAATAAGAAAGTAATATGTCGTTATCAACAACGTTAGTGGTGTTTTTTATGACATCTAATTTCTGGATTTCACTGTTCCCACATGTGATCATTTGATTGCTTTCTATCAATGAACTGTAGAATCAGGTTGAAGAAGTTCCTTGTAGAAATAGGTCTTCTGATATATATAACTGGGTTTGTTTCCTTCTCATGAATCAAATAGGAATACCGATACTATGGAACAGAAATGGTGACCTATGAGTTCTTGACTTAAAACATTGTAAGAATAATTCAGTGAGAAAAGTTCTGTAGGAATAGTTGTTTTCATGGCAAACGGATTAGCCTTGGAAAATATATCAATAGAGGTTTATAGCAGAAAATTGTTTCGCGATTTTACCAGTATATATTCCATTTCTGATCTATTACCATATAATAGCATATTCTATTGACAAAATTCAAGAAAATTGTCCTAGTAAAGGTTATTTATGGTTGTATAATGGTACAGATAATATTATTTTTCGCGTAATACTATGAGAAACTTTATCCTCGAAGTGTATTTTTTCAGAAACTGAATATGAAAATTGTTTAAAAAAATTTTATAAATATAATGTTGAAGTATTAACATATTTAGCACGTGCATTAGTTAAAGGTAATCGTTTACGTGAAGCACATAATGCATTATTAAATGCTCGACGTGTTGCATCACATGATTTAACAGTAATATATAATACAACAAAAATTAGCACAAGAAATATTAAAAGATGAAAATTCAACATTAACTTTTGTTCTTCAAGCAATTGATCAACTTAAAATTGCACAAAAGTAAAAACAAAAAAATTTATTTTTAAAAATAAATTCTTTTTTGTTTTACAAAAGAACATTTACATGGCTTGGTGAACATGGTGATCCACATCGTATTGTTTTAAATCAAACATTACAAGAAGCTCAACAATGTTCGGATTTATTATCACAATCAACTTATCATGAAATTCGTGCAAGAAAAAAAGATGAAGAAGAACAAATTGTACGAAGAAAACAAGATGAAGAAAGAAGAAAATTACGTGAAAAACAATTACAAGAAGTGGTAAGAAATTATTTATTAAAAAGAAAAAAGATTTCATAATTTATTTTTAGGAAGAACGACGGATAAAAGAAGATGAAAAAAGACGAATAGAACATGAAAAACGTCAAGAATTTGTTGAACGTACAAAAAATTTATTAACAGCTGCTGAATCACAGATTACAATAGAGAAAAGTCAACGATCAACTGGTGGAACTAGAAAAGTATATTTTCATTATTTTTTTTTTTTTATTAAAATCTTATTTAAATAGAGACAAAAACATAATGAAGAAGAAGAATTTATTAATGATACAGCTGATCTTATTACAAATACAGAAAAAGCACAAAGAAAACGATCAAAAAAAAACTTATGATGATGAAGAAAAACGTGAAAGAAAATCATTGAAATAAATTCATTTTTAAAATGATAAAAAAAACAAATGAAAACTGTTTTTTATATTTTCAATAGAAAACGAAAAATAATTGTACGTAATGATAGTGAAAATGAAAATATTGAAACAAATAAACGTAGAAAAAAGAAAAAACGATGAAATAGAATAACAACTAATGATGATGATATATCTCAAGATAATGAACAACAATTATCTGATAATGAATTAGATGATAATCAAAGTGAAAATGATGATAAATATAAACGAAAATTAACATTGAAAAAAAACAGTAAAAAAAATAATACATATTTCATTTATTATTTTGACTTTTTTTGTTTTTTTTTAGACATGTCGATCGAAACGTTTAAGTTCATCAAAAGTATATATGTTCTTGTATTTATTTAATAAGAAAAATGTTTTATTTATTTATTTTTACAGATATCTCATCGACAATCTGAATCAACTGGTCGATATAAATCAAAAGCAACTATTTCAAGTAGTGAAGATGAATCAGATAATGAATCATCTTGACCAACAATTCCACCAGCTGAAGAAGAAGAAGGAGAAGAAGTTGAAGATAATAATGAAGGGTAAAGTCTAGTCTCATTCATATCGAAATTATTTTATTTGTTTTTCTTTTTCTTTTAGATCGGCAGCTGCTGAAGATGAACAAGAAGAAGGTAATGAAGAAAATGCTGAAGATGACGGACAAGAAGAAGAAGAAGAAGAGAAAGCACCTGAAGATATTGACGTCAGTGATGATGAAGATTAACATTTCTTTCTTTAAACATCATTAGATATTAATTGTTTCTTGTACATTTTCTTTTCTTTTTTCATGTTTAAAGACAATATATTGAGTTTAACAAGATTCATTTATGTTTGATATATTTCAGATTAAATAAATATAAATATGGCAAATGCAGAGGTACTTGATATTCTTTCTGATGCTATTACACCAAAAAATCGAGGATCAGCAAATAAAGATGAAATTATACGTGAAAAGGTATTTATCTTCTTCTTTTAATCTCTCGAAATAATTGAATCATTTTTTTTTTTATTAGAAAAAAGGTCCAAAGAAAAATATTCGTCGACCGGAAGGTATGAAACGTGAAGTATGGAGTTTAATTGCACAAGATGATCGGTAAATAAGAAAGAAATATCTTCATAAATCTTTTTGTTTTTTTTTATATTCAGTGAAAGTGTTCCAATAGTTCCAACTGTTACAAAATCTGGTGGAAATTCTTATGCTAAATGGATAAAACATTCATCAATGAAAGTTCGTTCATGGCAATGGACACCATTTACAAATTCTGCTCGTAGTACAAATGATACATTTATTCTTTATCATTGGCAACATAAATTAAATATTGATGAACCAATATAAGAATATCCATTTGCAAAATTTAATAAAAATGTTGATGTTATTACATATACAGATAATGAATATGAACAATATTTACAAGATAAAAATTGGACACCTACTGAAACAGATGTTTTATTTGATTTATGTCGACGATTTGAATTAAAATTTTTAATTATTCGTGATAGATGAAATAATATTTTGTATTCTGATAGATCTATTGAAGATTTAAAAGAAAGATATTATACAATATGTAGTACACTTGAATATGTAAGTATTTTTAACACAAATTTTTCTTTTATAATAATAAAAATCTTATTAGATTCGAACAAAACGTCATACAGATAAATATAATTTTGATGCTGCACATGAACGTCGACGTAAAGAACAATTAAATAAATTATTAAGTCGTACAAAAGCAGAAGTAAATAAAAAATAACATTCTGAGATATTTGTTATTAAAAATTTTTTACTTTTAGGAAGAAGAAGAATTATATTTAATGAATGAATTAAAACGTATTGAAAATGAACGTAAAGAACGTGAACGTATTATATGACATGATGTAGAAAAATTTGTTCAACAACAAGATCAAAATATAATAACAACAACAACAAATAATTCGATACAACGTACTGGTTCATCACCATCAAGACGATCATCAATTATATTGACGAAGGTATATCGGGATCACTTTTGGCTTTTATTTCACTTGTTTTTTTATTGTCAACATCATCAATAAGTGCTAATCGAAACTTTAATTTTAATTGTTCTCTATTGATTTCTTCTGTTGTTGATGAAGATATATCAATAATAACGTCATCATCTCTTGATGTTGGTGAAAGATCAACATTAGTCATCTAAGATAATTTGAAAATACATGTAATATTATAATAAACAAAGACAAAAATCAAATTCTTTATATCCAGAAAACAAATAAAATTTATGATCACGAAAAACTAATTTGTAAATAGAATAAGATAGTGCTTTGTTTTGTGGATGATTGTTTTGTTGATTATACCAATCATAATAAGTTGATCGATGAACAGAAAAACAATTCGCTATTCTTCACTTTCCTAAAATGACTATATAGTTACTGCATCTATTCTGTTTGTATTTGCTTTCATTCGATACATCATTAGTCTGTATTATCTATACTTATATCTCCATCAATTATTTTACAATAAAAAAAAATGTCACGAAAAGTGTTGAAATTTAAGGATCGAATAGAAAATTGGATTAAATTTTCATTGGCACTAGAATCGGAAGTACCTCATTTACTTTTTTTGAGATATATCTGACATTTAAAACCCTAACAACCTAATAATGATTCGAGCCTTTTTTCTGTGTATAGTTATTTATGTATATAAATTATAAATGGGATAGGATATAAATTCTTGACAATCTAGTAATATGCTCCTACATAAATTTATCATGTAATTACATGATTCTAACCTTTATAAATACCATAGTCGTGGTACAAGTGACCATTGTCATGGTAGAAAGTACCATTAGTCGCGGTAGACGCTGCTGTTGTCATGGTACAAAGTACGAGAGTCGTAGTACAAGTAAGCATATTGATGCCAGAAAATACCAAAGTCGCGGTACAAGTGATAATTGTGATGGTGCAAAGTATCATTTTCATGGTACAATTGACCGTTGTCATGGTACAAAGCACCATGGGTCGCGATACAAATGACCATTTTTATGGTGCAAGTGACCGTTGTGATAGTACAAAGTACTATAATCGTGGTACAAGTGACTGTTGCTGTAGTGCAAAGCATCGTGAGTCATGGTAAAACTGACCATTTATTTTGGCATAAGTGACGATTCATGTGGCTCAACTCAGTTTCTACGGTGCAATGAATCATTTCTATGGCACAGTTGATCATTCTTATCTACTGAATGAGCGTGTCTGTGTCACCACTAGCTAGATCCGTATTAGAAATGACTAGTGCTATGGGATAAATAAGCATTGCTAGTCCTTAGTATCAACTAACTCATATGCTTTATCATATACATTGGCATCTTGGAATATTTTATGTCAACTGTTTGAATATATCTTTAGTATGTAATATACAACATTTTGCAAATATCAATGATTTGCCCTAAACTCATCATTGAACAGAATTCATTTTTATTAAAAAACATAGGGACATCTGTGTCATCATTCCGTCAGTCTAGGGCCCAGTGAATCGACTTTCAATGTCGATGAACCTTACTTGTGGGTGTGGGTGTAGAAGTAAGGCGTTCCACGACAAACGTTTGTTTCTGTCTTGCCGGGACTTCGTCAAGTGGATTCGCAAAGATATTATATCAAATTTATAATAATTCAAATTAATATTATTATAAATACACAAGAATTACTATGTATGATACAATAAGCTTATTATTACTATTGCACATTAAATATATCTAAGTAGACATGGACATATATATTCTATTTAAAAGAATTATATATAGTTAATTCTACATTTTTAGATATACTTAATGTACAATAGTAATAATAAGATTATTGTATCATGCATAGTAATTCTTGTGTACTTATAATAATATTACTTTGAATTATTATAAATTTGATATAATATCTTTGAGAATCCACCTGACGAAGTCCCTGCAAGACAGAAACAAGCGTTTGTTGTGGAACGCCTTACTTCTACACACCCACACCCACCCACACCCTAAAAATATTTCAACATTTATTTAGATTTATCATTTCGAATATATATTAGAACATTTGTTAATCGTCCTATCCTATTAAATAATTGTTTTTATTTAAACATTAGAGGATAAAATCCATCGATTGACTAATCAAGATTATTATTTAATTAAAGATAAGGATATTCGTTCACCATTTTTACTGATTAAACCATATTTAAGAATAATATTCTCAACTATAATTAAACTAATATCATTTTCGATAAACGAAAGGATGATTAAATAAAAAACAAAAACGTTAGAGAATTTTCCATAAATGAACTCGATAATAATTGAGATCTATTAAAAATTGTTTTCAATTATATATCTCGAGTAGTGTCTTTATTAAAGATAGATATTTGTTTATGTCAATCTCTTTGGTTAATCTCTAATAAAATAATTTAATTGACTTATTAGATTTAAGATAACCTTTTTTTATTGAATTTGTTTTCAAGAATATAATTATTATTAATAAATCGTTTGAATAAGAATTAAAATAAAATAAAATCATATTTATTTCGATTTTAAATTAAAATAAATCTTCGAAAAAGAAAATAATTATTTATTATCATTTATATATACAGGCCCGTAGCCAGAAATTTTCTGAGGGGGGCTGAACATGGCCAAAAAAATTTTCCCGCTGGGCGGAAATAATGTGCCCGTACCCCCCTCCAGGGAATTTTTCTCCTGAGGGAGGGGGGGGCTAAAGCCCCCTCAGCCACCCCCTTCCCTACGGCCTTGTATATATAAATATATGGGGATCGATTAGAATTCTATAATTATATTTAATATTTCTATATTTATTCAATTATCGATTTATTAATTAAACTTTTTCAGATTGACATATTGAATATTGAATAATTATTTTCAATTTAATTTATTTTAGAAAAACTAATTATAAAATAAAAGGTTTAGATTATCGTTGAGTTAGATTTACCATAATAATAATAATATAATAAATAAAAAAAATCTTATCAATTAGATTTCAAATAACCGTTTGAAATATATTATTTTGAGTAGACAAAAATCAATTTAATATAAATAAGAATATTCGATATATTAGCTATCATCGAACTTTTTCATATTATAGAAATAAACGGACGAGATTTTATATTTCACTTTATTTTAATATAAAAACGGAATGAATTTCATAAAATAAAAAAAAATTCGTTCGAAGAAATCAAGATAAATAATTTATGATAAAAACCAATCGAAGAGTAAAACGAACGAGAGAGAGATTAATATAGAAATTGATTGAGTTTTATCTATAAAGCGAAGGTTATTCATTAAATATATATATTATTGAGATTTATTTTGAAATAAGTCTATTGAATTATTTTCAATAATCAATATATTAATGGATTAAATAAAATAAATTGAATAGAAATAAATATATTAGTAAAAGAATTTTATTAACTTATTCGATATTTTACTAAAATAAAATCAATTTGAATATAGTTCAATAAAATAATATTATTTTTTAACGGTTAATATTATTAACAATATTTTACTTATTCGATCTAACCTTTTTTTTAATTTTATTCCAAATTAAATATTGAACTCAATCAATAAACGATCGTCGATAATAGATATGAGACTCTCTCAAGAGTTGAAATATCTTATCTTTATTCGATTGATCATTTAGTTAACATATATATTATTTGTTTAGATTTATTTCAATTAATTCTCATTTAATCATATTAATAAATAATTATTTATATAATAAAGATTCAATTTTATATTAACATTCAAATAAAATAATAAATAGAAAAAACGAAAACAAAAACACAGATTTTTTTTAAAAATAAGATTAATTCTCATTTATCTATAATATATTATAAATCAATATAGAGTAACACCAACAAGATAGAATTAATTAAGATGAATAATAAAACGTTGTGGAGTTCGAAGATGATTTTATAAAATCTAATCAAATCTGTTAAAGAGTATATTTTCTTATCTTATTTATATTTTATTTAAAAATTTTGACTAAACTATCGAAAAAACTAATCTTGAGAATGTCTCAAAAAAAAACGTTGAATATCGGTGTTATTAGTATATAAAAGATGAATGTTTTCGTTCCTAATCGATGATATTGTTTGATTATTTGTTAATCTATTATTTTAGTCCAAACTGAATTTCTATATAAATGTTAACCTTTTTAAAACTAGTCAAAAATGAGTTGAATCTATATTCTAATGAGAATCGAGATCGATAGATTGAGAATAAAAAACTAGGAGAATTTCTATTGCTTCTTCTCAAATTCATTTTCTTTTTGAGTAAAACAAATAATTTTTGATTTCTCTAGAGACTTTTTCTTATTATTATCGAAGAATATGTTCAACAAATAATATCTCGATTAATATGTTTTATATAGAAATATAATTTGAAATAATTTCTTTCAAATCAATATATAAACAATGATTTTTTCAATAAAATCAAATTTGATATAAATATATTTAAAATAATCTCAATAATGTATATTCAATCTCTAATATGGATTTATTTCTCAAAACCTGTAATATAATATAATATATATTATATTATACATTGATTTGTTTTTATCAATAGAGAATAGATTTCTAATATAGTGAATATTTATAATTAATGATAAAGATTTCAAAGGTTTCTCTCATTTTGATTCAACTGAGAAATTGAATTTGTTTGATCAAATCAAAAATAACAAACGAAAAAAGAAAGCAAAAAAAAGCCGATTCTTTATTAAATATAATTTCTTGTTCTATTAGGTAAAACGAAAAAAAAAGCATGGATCAATATCCATCTCCATATGTCTCAATTGTTCCACGATTAGTTCCATCTCAATATTCCCCAAAGGTAATTTCTTTTTTGTTAAAGATTTTGATTAAAAAAAAAATTTGAATTAAAGAAAATAGGAATGATTGATGAAGGTAATCAATATTTGGATAATAATTCTGGTCGAATATATACAAGTCCAACAACAATGTTAAATCGTTCATTGAATAATCCACCATTATCAACTCGAACACAACTTATTAATAATGAAGATAATACATTAGCTAATCAATCATTTATTTCAAATAATATTGAAAATGGTTTTTATCCTCGATCAAAGTTTGTTTTATTATTAAATAAATAATAATAATAATAATATTGAATTTATTTTAATAATAGAAGTCGAATTTATCATGAACCACTTAAAGATAATAGTGGAGATATAAATCGAATAAATTCTTATTCAAAATCTGTTTATCCAATAAATGATCAATATGATTTATATGAAAATTCCAAACGATATTCAAATGAAAATAATCGAACTAATAATAATTATCCAAATTTGAATGTAATTATAATAATAATTATTATTATTGGATTATTTGCTTTAACGGCATTAGCTATATCGATCTATTTACTTGTTAAAATATCTCATACATAATTTATTTGAGATAAAACATATCAATTTCAATTTTTATCCAACTCTCTACAATTAAATAAATATAAATACGATTTTAAATCTCGATTTTTTTTATATTTAATCAGTTGAATAGATTTTAAAATAAATTCTTTTTCATAAAAAGAATTTTTTTTTAAATTAATTTAATAATTAATTAACAGATTTTATTATAAAATAAATATATTGATTATTATTATTCAAAGAATATATTTCATCAGCTTTTTTTTTTGTTTATGAAATAAAATCAATTTCTAGGTGGATAAATTGATAATATCGATTCGATTTTTGAGATAAATCATTTAAATAAATAAATCGATCAATAAAAACTACGAACTTGTTTAGAGATAAAAAACAAACAAACGAAAATTTGTCAATAGATAATAGAATCGATTTAACTTGATAAAAAAAAGGATAGATCTTTATTTAAATATTGATATCTAAATAAAATAAATATAACAATTCAATATTTAGATTTAATCGAACTAAAACAATATTTCAAACAAATCGATAGATTAATAATAAGATAAGTTTTAACTATTTACATTTATTTAAATCGAATCTTTTTAACGATCGATCTCAATATCGTCTATTATTTATAAAAATAAATAAATTTATTTTATTTTTATTTATTTTCGATTATATTATATTTATATTTAAAATAAATTATTAAAAAAAAACAATGTTGGAATGTTGTTTATCATCGTATAGAATTCTCTATATATCGATATTCAATAAACAATATCAATTTGACAATTTACTCATATTTAATCGTTATTGATAAAAAATATCGATCATAGAAATATTCGTTGATTATTTTATAAAACAAAAAAAAATGTTTTTGTTTTGATCAAAAGGTGAATATATTGTTTGTTAATTGATAAAATGAATAATTAATTCAGTTCGAGTTAAAAATAGATAGATCCTACTATTATCGATTATCGTTATATAACTCTATTTAAATTTATTCAAATCTCGATTATACTATTTATTAACAACAAAAACAATTCAAGGAATAAATTTTTTTTAAAATTATTTTTACTAGGTTGGCCAAAAAGTTCTGCAACACTTGCGAAAAAGTTGATTTTTATGCGCAAATTTATTTAAAAACAATAACAACTACTCTTCAAAATGAAGGCCATCGTTTTCAACAATCTTTTGCCACCGATCTGCAAGCATCCGGATTTGATTGAAGTACCATTCTGCCGGCTTCGAATCGAAGAACTCCTGGCACGCTTCCTCAACTTGATCAAATGACTCGAATCGGCGACCACGCAAAAAGTGCTCCATTGATCGAAAGAGGCCGTAATCGGACGGTGCAGCGTCGGGACTGTAGGCTGGGTGCGGCAAGACCTCGACTTCCTCCAGTTCGTCAAATTTCTTCTTTGTTTTCTTGGCGGTGTGGGGTTTAGCGTTGTCTTGCTGGAACAAAGCGCGTTTGCGACGAACGAGGGTCGGGTACTTCTCCTTCAGCTTCTCATAGACACGGTCCAGTTGTTGGCAGTAGAGTTCGGCGTTCACGACACGGCCATTCGGAACCAGTTCAAAGTGAAGCACGCCCTCAAAGTTCCACCAGACGCAAATCATCACCTTCTTGCCGAAACCATCTTGACGCAGAACTGATGGCGGATCTTGACCTCGTGGAACCCACTGCTTCTGCCGGTTGTGATTGACCAAGTAGACCCATTTTTCGTCCGAAGTCACAATACGCTTCCAAAACCGATCATCCAATGGATTTTCCAACAATTGACGGCAGGCTTCAACACGACGCTTGGCTTGCGCTTCGGTCAACTCGTGTGGATCCTGGCGAGACTTCTTGTGCACAAAATCCATTTGATGCAGGTGATTGAGCACAGTCTGATGGGACGAGACTCCAAGAACCGACGTCAATTCACGGCTGCTCGATGAAGGCTCATCTTCCAAGGCTGCCCGCAGATCTTCGTTGTCCAACGTTGATGGCCGGCCGGAGCGTGATTGATCTTCGAGACTAAGGTCACCGGAATCGAATCGTTTGTACCACCGGGAAACAGTTGTGTAGTGGACGGTTCCTTCGCCTCCAGCATCACAAATCTCTTTCGCAGCATCTCTGGTCGAAAGTCGTCGCTTCCAACAATAGCGTATCAAGACTCGAAGCTCGATTTTGTCCAATGTCATCTGAAACTTTGAGGATAAAGATGAACCCTGTCACGTCTTCAGGCCGAGATTGATGTCGAGCAGAAAGGAGACACGATTCAGAAGAGCTGGTTTATTCACAAGTGAACACTGAGTGACTGATTGGGAAAAATGACAGTGACAAACAGGAAACACCGGTATATATAATATGAAAATTGCGCAATAACATTACGCAAGAACACGTCATATGTCCGAGTAGAGTGCATAGAAAGTTCTAGAAGGTACATGCAATATTGAACAATGAATAGAGAGAGACGGCCAAGTAGACAGACACGTGACTGTTTAGTCACTACATCACAAACCCGAAACACGATAAACACAAAAACAACAAAAATTGTGCATAAAACACACAAAAAATTAACAAAAATGCGCATAAAAATCAGCTTTTTCGCAAGTGTTGCAGAACTTTTTGGCCAACCTAATATATAGTGATATTGGTATTGCTCGTTTTACGTGAAATCTTTCAATTATTTATTATAATCCATCAACACATATTTCTATTGTTCGATGTCTTCGTGATGATAAACATATGTTACAAACAGTAGCAACATTTATTTCTCGATTAATTAATGATCAAATTGAATGTTCAATACAAACACTTCATGTTGGTGAAAGTATTAGACAATGTAAAAAACATTTAGTTAATTATTCTATTGAACAATTACTTTATATAAATGCACAATCAATTAATCAAAATACAACAACAACAACAACAACATCTCAAATTTTATTCAAAAATAAAAAAAAGAACATAAATAATCAACAACAGCAACAACAACAACAATTAATGGATATTAATCATGATAAACAATTAGCATCACAAAAACTTTTAGCTGATAGTCGAATAGAATCAAATTCGATTATTGTATCGAAAAATGATGATGATAATGAGGATTTTGGAAAAAGAAAAAGAGATGATAAATAAATATATAAAGATTGTTCGATATTCAACAAGTATAAAGTATCTATTACTATAAAGATGAAAAGAAAAACTGAAGCATTTTAAGTTTATGTCTACGACAGCAATTGTCGGAAAAATAACATTTAAAAATTTTTTTTGGAATAAAAATAAAAGAAAATTTCGTACAGCTTTTTGGTAAGTAATAATTAGAATGAATTGTTCGAATATGTGTCGTCATAATGGCTTGAAAAAGACAAAGATGCACAATTTTATTGTTTATTTGAGGTATCTACGCTAATGAGAGACTTTGAATTCTAAAACAACTTTCAAGTCCAAAATTTTTTTTATCCGATTTTGATTTGATAAAAAGTCGACTTTGTGTATGCTTAGCTTGTGCATAAATACTTCACTAGTTTTGCTAATTCAGATCATGAAATAATCCTGACCATACAGGGCGTTTCATAAGTCTTGGGCCGCTACAAAATTCATTTATATGGACACATAGAACCATGTCTCATGATTATGTTTCTATATCAGTTTCGAGTGCTTGTGACGGGCTTTCAAATGATATATAATTGAATAAGATCATCCCTTTTAATAATAAAAATATAAACATGAGAATGTGATGATAAATTTTTCGAAATCGACTAATATGATGCATGGTGTATCAAAATGTTTGCAACATTTTTTTAATTTCGTATATATCTTAACGTGGTGAAATGATAAAATCTTGAATTTTTTTAAAAAGATGCGTCGTGAAAAGTTCTACAAAAAATGTCTGAACAAATACTTACTGACTTGTTTTGATGACCTACTTTATACTAAAATGAACAATGTTCATGATGGTGCTACTTCCCAACGTATTCAGTATAATAACAAATATTTTGAAGACTTTTTTGTTTTACAATTGAGGTCTGTTTGCACAGATTTTGTAGAGCTTTCCATGACGCATCTTTTAAAAAAAAATTCCAGATTTTATCTTTATCTCAAGCTGAGATACATGCAAAACAAGAAACTATTCGAAATGTTTTTTATTATACTCAATATAATGTGAAGTAGCACCATCATGAACATTGTTCATTTTAGTATAAAGTAGGTCATCAAAACAAGTCAGTAAGTATTTGTTCAGACGTTTTTTGTAGAACTTTTCACGACGCATCTTTTTAAAAAAATTCAAGATTTTATCATTTCACCACGTTGAGATATATACGAAATTAAAAAAATGTTGCAAACATTTTGATACAACCTGCATCATATTAGTCGATTTCGAAAAATTTATCATCACATTCTCATGTTTATATTTTTATTATTAAAAGGGATGATCTTATTCAATTATATATCATTTGAAAGCCCGTCACAAGCACTCGAAACTGATATAGAAACATAATCATGAGACATGGTTCTATGTGTCCATATAAATGAATTTTGTAGCAGCCCAAGACTTATGAAACACCCTGTAATCTATGATTCATTAAATAGCTAAGATAAGTTTTTTCGAAATATTTATGCTTGAAATGAGAAAATTTGAAAGCGTAACCTGTCTTTGATCGGCTCACCCTACATCGATAAATTAGTTCGACGACAAAATAAATAAAAATGGTTCAAAAGTATGTTATTCTTATGATGAACATTTGTTTCAATAAAAAGAAAATGAACACAAGCACAGAAGAAAAAAATGAAAAATGAAAAATCAACATTACATTTTTTCTATTTTTTTAAAAAAGTTCATATACGACGATTTAATGTTGTTTTTCAGTTCAGCATTGCTTATATGCTCCTCACCGAAGTCATTTATTGCAGTGTGCACCTGATGTATTACTTGATCGAATAGTTGATGATATTCAAATGCTTTCGTCTTTCGATCATCCTATAACAATAAAAGGGTCAAATAAACAAAGGACACCCATTGAAAAAATGTAAAGATTAAAATCAATTGGAATTTCGAAATTCTATGGGCCTAATTGTAATTAGTACTCTGATGATTCTGGAACAAAATCAAGCTGTTAATCGATTTTAATCAAAATTATAACCAGTATCGATTGATTATTAGAACCTTCTAATCAATTGATATTTATTATAATTTTGATTATAGTCGATTATTATCCATTAGAAGAGTTTTAATCGATTAAGAAATCCGATTCTTATCGATTATATATTCTTATTTCATTTTAATAATGCAAAAAAGTCTTCGTAATGATTCTATAGTAAAAGTTGATTTAAAATACGATATTTCATAATTGAAAGGCAACTTCTTACAGGTGATGGTGGAAGATCTTCTGCCATTAATTTTTGTTTTGTTTTTTGCTATTGATAGATGAGAGAGATTTTTATGGATGTTTGAAAAAGAGAATGGTGAAGCTAATAAAAAAAATGGCTTGTTTGTACAAGTCAACTGGCTACGAATGACCGACGAGTAATGTATGCAGCGCCGTCAAACTATATTTGCGTTTTTCCATTTTTCCTCTTTCTCCCTTGTGTTAAGGAGGACAGGAAAACAAATAAAATCTGATTCTCATTTCGATACTATTGGTTAATTTCCGCGTTGATCGATGTCGCTAACTTGCTTCCCATTCTTTCCTCTTTCTCATTGTTAACGTTTAAAATACATTTATACTCAGTTTTATTTTCAATGTAACAAATAAACAATGAAAATCGTATTTCTTTATTTAGTTATTCATAGAAAAACTGTTAAATATGAGTGGAAAAAATTTGGATCTAGGACTCATCCGGATCTAGATGCAGAGATTCACTTTGATATAGATTTGGGTCCAGAAGAATGTAAACCCACAACTCCTTGATGTGAATAAAAACAGAAACTCATTTGTCTAGTTGTCTCAAATATACAATGGTTACAACAGTCATCTGATAACTATGGTTTAAACAAATATGGAAGACAAAATAAACTAACTCGTGTTGTTAATGTTGATGTTGTTGCTGATGGTGCTTCAATTGTATCAAAATAATCAATAAAATCTTTTGTTGTTTTAATATCTGTTGCAAGTGCGTGTTTTGAAAAGAATATCTGCAATAAGAAGAAAAAAAAATATTAAAAGAATATACGAAATGTTTGTAAAAAAATCTTTATTACTTTTTCTTTTTCATACCAGCTTTTACAATCTGTACTGATGGAAGTAAACTGATTTCTGTGAAATATATAGAGATGTTCAAACATGATTTTCAAGTTGTTGAAATCGATAACACAAGAAAAATCAGCATTACATGGCATTTCTCGAATAGCTAAACATTTTAATCTTTTTGTTTTTGTTTTTGTTTTTACATCATCTAAATACAATGATAAAAGAAAAAACCATAAATTCGTATTTATTTTTAATTTAAGTGGATTTTGAACTTACTATATTCGAAGAAGCTAAAATCAATTGACCGATTTTGTTTCATAAGTGTATGAACAGCAACTTCAAATAAGTTGACTAATCGGATTTACTGTATGAGACATTATGATCACAACATATTGGAATAAATATACGAAATAAATAAAATAAATCAACTGATTATTTTTCTAAAATAAAAAAAATGTGTATTATTTTTAATATAATTATTAGATGATTCTTCATACCAATAATTTTGTTGGATAAATGATATATAAATAATAATAATATTGAATTTGGTAGGTCAATAGACTACTTTATCTAAAATAAAAATTTATATTCGTTATAATCGAATCATTAGGCAAAACGCTTTGTATACATGTGCAGATTAAAACATGCGTATATTGTGAGAGAAAGAAAAGAAAGAAAATAAAATAACTATAGAAGATAACGTTTAAAAAGTGATTTGTTTGTTTTATCAAATGGATGAATTTAATAGTTTATATCAATTTCTATTGATTGATCTAACAAATGAGTTTCTAATAAAAAAAATGTGGAAACCTCGGATTTAAATCCGAGAGTTATGTGTACTTCAAAAAGTGAGTGAGACAGATTAGTCATCCTAGAATGTGGGGATATAAAAATGATCCTGGCAAACCTTATCTATAAACACTTGATTTCTATTGGCTACTGCTCAACCACTAGGATTTACAGATGAATACAGCTCAGATTTGAACTCTTCGCCTTGATTTACCCTAGGAAAGTCGTTTTTCCGGTAACTTGATTTCTAATGGTTACTGCTCAACCAATAGGATTTCGAGGCAAACGGAGCTCAGATTGGAGTTCTCCAACCCAGAAAACCACGAACTGTCATCTCTATGATCGAAAGGCAGAGCTCTAATTGTGGCTTAATTAGAGTGTGGACACAAACAGAACCAATTCCCGTTTAATTACCCTTGCAATAGTATACCATTTTGTAGCTCGTGAAATTCTCTATCGATTGGTATATAATAGTTGGGGTTTTATTTGACTATAATAGGAAAAGTTTTTTACGAAAGCGGGATAGGTCGATTTTCACATAGGAAGGCATAGGGAAAAATGACTATTTTTCCAATAACTCACCAACGGCTCGGCCAATCCTTCTTATCTTCGAACTCGACCGAGATATTATTGAGACTAAACTGTGTACAAAATTTCATCGCAACCGAACTCTCCTTTCAAAAGTTATCGTGTATACGGACGGCCGGCCGGACACACTGACCGATTCTAGAGTGTACTCACTTTTTGAGTACACAAAAAGAAATATAGTTCAACTAGAACAAAGAAGTTTTCATTTATGCGAATGAATAAAGCTTCCGAAACTAACTCCTCGCCGTGTCCTATGGGACAAAAAGAGGGCATCCGTAGGGCCTAAGGGGCAGTTCCTTAGTGCGCTCAAGGATGAATTTTTTTGGACAGCTTGATAAAAAATTAAACATAATTGTTGACAGATTGATCTTGATCAAACTGTCTAAAAGAATCGACCGGCAATGTCAGGACACATGAGTTTGTCATAGTTTTGGGAAGAATAACATTGAGGAAATCTGAAACGCAGCATACTTACCCTTTTGATTGTCCTCATTTTGTAGTTCCAGACAAATTCTGTCAATTCCGAAAAATAATTATATAGGTTCTATGGAAAAAAAGTGAAGATAATTGAGTCCTCATAATATAGGACTCGAGGACCTAAGAGCACCCTCACAATATAGGACTTGAGGACATAAGGGTACCCATATAATATAGGACTTAAGGACCTAAAGGTACCCTAATATAGGACTTGAGGACCAAAGGGTATCCGTATAATATAGGACTTGAGGACCTCAGGGTACCCTTATAGTATAGAACTTGAGGACCTAAAGATACCCCTATAATATAGGACTTGAGGACTTAAGGGTACCCTTATAATATAGGACTGGAGGACGTAACGATACCTCCTTAATATAGTACTTGAGGACCTAAGGGTACCCTTATAATATAGGACTGGAGGACGTAACGATACCTCCTTAATATAGGACTTGAGGACCTAAAGGCACCCCTATAATACAGGACTTGAGGACATAACGATACCCCCATAATATAGGACTTAAAGACGTAAAGGTACTTAAACACACACACCCCCCCTTCCTCGGAATAGGTCAATATTGGTACAGGAAAATGTGAATGAGACAGATGAGTCACCCTAGAATGTGTGGACGTCAAAATTGTCCTGGCAAACCCGTCCTGTAAACACTTAATTTCTATTGGCTATTGCTCAGCCAATACGATTTGGAGGCAAATACAGCTCAGATTTGAACTCTTCACCTTGATTTACCCTAAGAAACTCGTTTTTCCTATAACTTGATTTCTATTGGTCACTGCTCAACCAATGGAATTTCGAGGCGAATGGAACATAGATTCAAGTTCTCCATTCTAGAAAACCTCGAACTATCATCCCTGTGATGGGAAGATAGCGCTCTAATTGTGGATCACATAGAGCGCGGACAAAAACAGAACCGAATTCCGATTAATTATCTTTGCAATAGGCGAGTTAGCTTTCTTGTTTCTTTATGTTTTATATACCATTTTGTAGCTCGTGAAATTCTCTATCGAATGGTATGTAATAGTTGGAGTTTTATATGACTGTGATAGGAAAAGTTTTTTATGAAAGTAGAGAAGGGTCTATCTTCTCATAGGGAAAAATGACTATTTTTGCTATAACTCAGCAATGGTTCGACCAATCATTCTCATCTTCGAACTCGACCGAGATATTGTTAAGACTAAACTGTGTAGAAAATTTCATCGCGATCGGACTCTCCTTTCAAAAGTTATCGTGTTAACGGCCGGACGGCCGGACACACTGACCGATTCTAGAGTGTACTCACTTTTTGAGTACACAAAAAAGCAGATATGTTCTTGAAAAAGAATTTCTTTAATTATGTAGCATTTCAAATTTTGATTAATATTTAGTGTAAAAAAAACCTTTTCTGCAAATAAATAATGAACTAATAAATTATCAAAAGGAGATTAATGTTTTCTAGTCGAAAGCTGACTGTACACAAAATAAACTTTTTTTAGATAAAATAATAAAGATGTAGGCATTTTCGTGACCGAGTTAATTAGTTTCTGCAGATGACGAAGCAGCCTGCATGAAAATGGTTCTTGAATACAACAATCGGCAAAACAAAATATACATAAATGGACAAGAATGAGATCTCTATCTTTCTAATGTGTTAAAAATCAAAGCCGGATGAGTGGCAAATATACGATGAATTTATACAACAATATCCTTTGATTTATATGAATTTTGTTTTAATAGAAATTGTTAAATGAAAAAAAAACGTTTGAAAATATAATGGTTGATGAATTTGTGCAAGAAATTTCACTAAAAGATGGCGATAAAAACTTCTATTTTTTCAAATATTGAAATAATTTTTTTCATGCGGCTTTTGAGTCTGATCCTAATTGCAAAAGTAGTGCTTACTCATCTTCGTCAATATATATCAAAGCGCGAAGAATTTATTGTGACAATAGTCTTTGTCTAAATGTTGTTAGTTTAAAATAAATAAAAAAAAATCTTGTTTTTAAAAAAATATCAGCCGTTTCAGATATGAGTGATGATATTAAAACAAAACAAATAAAAGATGTATTTTTGACTAATTTTGTAACTGCTTGCCGACACAAAAGTAGTTCATATGATATTATTGATTAGATACTAAATAAACAAGAATCATTTAATTAATAATGAAATAAATCAAATACGAGAAAGAACTTTTTATTGGTATAGATTATTTTAATAGACGTAATGAATGACATTGAGTATGAGTTTGTTAAATAGTATTTCAAATCAACACTATTAAATGTCTTATTTTGATTTTTGTTTAAAAGGTTTCATGATGAAAATTTTCATGAAGAATATACACAAATATATTTCATTGCACCAACACAATACTGTAAAACCGGTGTTATAAGAAAACCAATCAAACAACCTTATTGCATAATAATTTGTCTTCGTAAAAGTAATAATATAACAGTCTAAATTATATGTTAATGTTCCAATAAGTATTTAATGTTTGACATAATTGATCGGTTTTTATTAAATAAATAAACATATATATATATATTAATGATCTCATGCAACTCTTAAAGGTTCATTCTGAATTATTTCATATGATTTGGTTTTTTTTAATTTTATTTGCAATTTAAACATTGAATATTACACGTTCTTTCTTTTTTTAACCTTTCGTATTTTTTGTTATCATTAATATCATAAAACGAAAAACTAACATCCGTTTACTCTAATCCGACTCAATACATACAATTAAAATAAAATACGATATTATTATAATTTTTATTATAGAAAAAAAAATGCAGTATTGTTATTGATTACAAAATCAATTATTGATGGATACATATTCTTATAAAAATATATTGATCGATTCAAGATATTTTTGTTTAGTCGTGATTTTTTCTTATTTTATTAGACAAGAATCATGCTGTATAAAATTATGTATGCAAGAAGTGTGACGACATGTATTCACACTGGAGAGAGAAATTTAATATAACAAACAAACGATTTCTTTTTCTTTCATGTTGCTTTTATCAAACAACGACTACATATAGCGGAGAAAGCTGTTTTTTATCACTTCTTCGTATTGAAGTTATTTCGAATAGACTCTATCAATAAGCAATAATAGAGACAGCAGCGAGTCTGATTATTATTCGTACTAGTGCTATGGCCGTGCCAGTTAGTACCATAGCTGCAACTGAATTTATTTTTACTCCACAAAAAAATATAAATCAAACAGATGAGAAACAACATGAAGAACTATACAAACCCGACTGTCATCCTATGTATGTGTACGGTGTATTGGGTCACTCTCCACAGCCTTTGATTTCAATGTCTCGAAAGGAAATGTGAAGTATATTATTCTGATTATTAAATATTCTTAAACATATGCGTTAGCTATAATAAAAGCAATTGTAAATATATTAATATTCTTTTCTTTTAATTTTATATTATAATTCAATCATTTGAATCTTTATCTCAAGATTCATCTAGAATATTGTTTTGTTAATATGAATAACATAAGAGCTTCACCAGTTTATACAAAATCTACACAATCATAAGATACTCATATTGATGCATTATTTATCTTGTGATTTATTCTTTCTTATTTTTAAATGAATAATTTTTGCGTCGTTAAGTTTAATTAGGTGAGAATAATCGATAATACATGTGCGTATAGGTACCTCAACTAGACGATATAAATACATCTGCAATAAGACGGATCATTTTTTCTATATACAACTTTTGTACATTGTGTAGTTATTTCTTTTGTTATTGTTCTAATGTATTTTAAACTTTCCAATTTTAAAATAAACGAATAATATTGATATTAAACTAATTAAACTATATAATTTTTTTCAAAATAAATCATTTTGATTGCAGTTTTTTTCTAATGACGATATTGGCTTTATATTAAAGTATATAAATTGATGATTAGTCTCTTTCTTTCTGGTTGTTATTTAATCATGTGTCATTCATATTTTTTATTCTATACAAAGCAATATTAAAATACAAAGAGAATGGGAAAAGAAGATGTCTAAATCACATATACAATTACTTGTTTTGAGAGAAATATAATATATATGAAGAAAAAAAATCATGACTAGTAATAATATATGTAAACAAGAATATAACGTCAATATAACAATGAATTAATTCTGCGAAAAACGTATTGTTGGTTTCTATGGTTCAATATGAATTCAATAGTATTTCGTATCTAATGGTACATTAAAATAGCTATTCATTTTTTTTGTCGTTTGATAATATACTTTATGAGTAACTTAATCAAGTAATTCCTTCAGCTGAGTAGAAGATTATACGAAATAAAATACGATTGTATATATATTTGCTTGTACGTATGCAGTCACATATTTAGAGTAAAAACTATTTAGAAAAGATATTTTACACTACATTCAGCCAACAAGAGTTTTCATTCATCAGTTTCGACTATTCAGAATTTTCTTGATCTAGATGGAACTAAGTAATATTTTTTTGATGGCATATCTACTTTATATAGATTGATAGTTAATCATCTATATAAGTATACTATGGATGATTAGTTGATATTAGTTTTGTCTGTGTATTCTCTTGTCAAAAAGCACTTAGAAACAAGATGTTTGACATGTATTAAAATCAGACACCTTTTTAATGAAAAGAATGCACAACATATACAACAAATGAGCGATGAATCGAAACGGACAATTATGATACAAAATTCGACGCACAGAAGTTATTCATTTGAAATGATGACTACATGGTTAGATGTAAACAGTATATTTTGTCAACATTACTAATTACAAATGAAAATTGAATGTATGAAAACAAATATTTTATTTGCACCAAATGTCTATGAAGGAAAAACTGTATGGGCATATATTTTTAATAAACTCTCAATTGCATTATTTCATCTAAAGTGCAAATCTGTTTGATATACACTTTTTTGGTGTATACCTATTGGATGCTGATTATAGTAGCTCGTTTTGGAGGAAATGACATATTGAACGATGACATTTGAGCGGTCTAGCATTTCTTTTTATATTACTCATTATTATTTTTCTAAGCTAGATTAGCGACAGAAAACAATAAACATTTTGATTTAGACTTCTAATGTGTATATTTGTTATATTCTGATTAACATAGTCTCTTTCTAATAGAGAGATTATTGCTATTTACATCAGAATACATTATTTTCATATAAGATTTTTGTTTTGTAGAGCTGAGAAGTAGACAAGACAGGTAATTGACTTACATGATTAGAGACGTCTTTCGATATGCAGGACAAATCGAATTTCATAGGGATCCTTGTGAAGGACATTTGAACCGAGCTGCATGTATGTAGAACGAAGAATACTATCTCTCTCAAGCTTAGAATGAAATCCCTGGAATGTTCGTCTAATTTGTAAAAAAAAAGAGATAAAGTGGTCCAATCGTTAAGAACTATCCATTTACAAAATGAAACACATTCATTCTTCATGAGTATAATTCTCAAAATAGTGAAATAGGAATCAATTATTACAAAATGATGCATTTTATACGACACAACTGATTTCTTTGACTTCTCTTGATTTATATACTATCAAAATGGCTTCCAGCATTAGAAATCATGTTGTTTTGCATTGAACTAGCATATAATGCTTCCTATTTTCAGTCACCCTCACACCTTCATATGGAAAAAGAAAGATATAAATTTATACTAACGAAAGAAAATATTTATATTGTACTGAAATGAGAACAAGTATTATCAGAAGTCTACTATAGAAAAGAGTTTTTCACAGGGTTTTTTAATTATTATTTACAATTGTTCCTTCAAAAATTTTTTTTTGCAAAAAATTGTTGACACGTCGATAAATTGAGAATTCTATGGAGAATTTTGTAGCATATTCCAAATTTTAATTGAGCTCTTATGTCGAAAATCATCTATCAGCCCATGCTTTTAAACTGTCGCGTGTGGGCCAGCTTCAGTTTTCACCGAGAAGAAAAACTGATCTGTAAAACAAAGTCAATAATATTGAAGAACTAAAAAAGGGACCTTTAAAATGTGATTCTAGTTGTAGAAAAAAGAAAAAACTGTTCTATTCTTTATGAGTCACTTGCTAGAAATTAACAAAAGCAAAAAAAATATTGCAAAAATCAGTTTGTTTCACTTTAATAATCTCTAATACATTTTTTATTAAAATTGATGATCGTTATTCGACATCAAAAACATTCTTGATGTGGATATTTTCCTTATAAAATTTTCACATGGAGTAATTTCTAGGATTTAGGTGTAACCCGATCGGGCTCATCTGGTTTCGATCTCTGATGCTACTTATAGAAACTTTTCTGATATTTGATAATTCTATAATACTCTTGGATTGTATAGAATATTGAAAAAATCATATTCTTTATATCATCCAGCCTGTCCATTATGCGATACGAAATAATTCTAACGAAGGAACATTCCCTAGTATCACATCGATCGTGGGTCGAGCGTATGCGCATTATATAGGCCGTCATGATCCATGAATATTCTAAAAATAACTAGTGGTGATAGTTGATTACTGTCGAGATATTGCATTTTTTACAATAGCTTTAAGGAGAAAGCTGTGGTCTCCCTCAGGAACATGAAGAAAACTGATTGTCGAATTTTGACGTAAAACTTTGCATAGAGACAGGCCATGATGAGAATAGTTTATTATGAAAATTTCAGTTCTTTTGGCTGTTTCTATCCTAAGATACAGTTATGGTAAAATATTGCTCATATATACAGTTGATTGTTTATCCTTATTTTAGACTACGAACAACGAAAAGGTCTGAAACTCTCACAATAGACTGTTCTTATTGTGACCTGTCTCTGCGCAAAGCCTCAAGTCAAAATTCGAAACTCAGTTTTCTTCGTATTTCTGAGGAGGCTCACAGCTTTCTGCTTAAAACTATCGTAAAATCGCAATAATTCGGCAACAATAAGTTAGCAGCACGAACTCTTTTTATTAGGATATTCATATATCTATATAATAATCATGCTTTCGACTCAAAAGCAAGGTGACCCTTGGGAATGTTCCCTCGTAAGTATGAATAATTCTAATCATAGAAATTGTGAAAGAAAAAGGTCTTGAAAATATTACAGTTGATGAACTTGTACAAGAAATAACGGCAAAAGGCCGTGGTAAATATTTATTATTTTCTTAAATATTTATATGATGATTTTATATATGTTTAGCTCTTGTACCTGATACAATTAAAAAAGAAATGGTGGCTCGTCTTCGTCAATATTTATCAAAACATGAAGAACTCTAAGTGACAATATTTTCTGTATATGTTGTTTGTTTAAAATAAATAATAAAAATATAAGGATCTTGTTCTTTAAAAAAATTTTAGTTATTTCAGATATGAATGATAATACTAATATTAATACAGATCAAGAAACAGAAGTATTTTCATCTAATTTTGTATCTACCAGTCGATATATACTTTTAAAAACAAAGAACTTTTTATTGTATAGGTGATCCAAATGATAAAAGTTTACGTAAAGTTGAATTAGTTGTTTGTATATTAGGAATTATTCGTGAACGAGCTTGTTAGCGTCCATGATGATACACTTGGATGCTAAACTGAGATTAAGATTGTCCTTCTAGTCTAATTGGCTTCGGACATCTGCCCGGAAAGCAGAAGGTGTGGGTTCGAGTTTCACAAAGGTCATCTTTTTCTCATTTCTCTTTCCTTTCCGCTGATGCCCACTTATGACTCACATATGATGCTAACAGAGCTCATCAAGAAAAATGTCACTATTTAATTGATGATGAGACAAAATATAATTAGGAGAAAAGATCTTTTTAAATTTAATATTGCTATAGAATTTGATAAATGTGATGAACAACATGAAGTATGGACTAGTGCCCGGCGTGACCGCCGTGACTACCAGTGAGTCACGGTCACGGTCACGGCCGTGACCGTGCGTGACTTTTTTCAAAGATCGTGACCGTGACCGTGACTGGAGCTTGGTCACGGTCAGTCACAGGAACTTTTTCGAAATTTTGGAAATCCCTGAGAGGGAGTAGGGGGACCTTCGCGAAGCTACCGTCTCCCACCCGGTCATCAGTTTTTATGAACAATTGCGAAGTTTCTAGTATTCGTGATTTTGGAAACTTCTGAGGGGAAGTACGGACACCTCCGCGAAGCTACCCTCCTCCGATCATCACTTTTAATAGCAAACAGAACCCTAGTCTCAATCCTGTTCATTCCTTTAGAAATTTTGCAAGGATCTGTCAGGATTCTCTCAAGATTTCATTAAATTTTAGACAAGATCTGATACACATCTTGATACAAGGATCCAGTCAACTTTTGCAGCTAAAACTGAGGAGCGTCGCAACAAAAAGCCAACAAGAGAGTATATCAGTGACTGTTCTTGTCAGTTAATACAAGTAGAACATCTGTTCACACCCACAACCACATCTTGTTTTCTAAATTATTCCAGGTTAAACAACAATGGTAACCTGGTCAGGGTCCTGATATAATCCTTTTTCGAATCCTGCTGGGATCTTGAAATTCCGTGGCTACATACTTCTTTCAGGATTTCGTCGTTTCCTCAGGAAAAAAGAGCGAATTCTGGAAAGATCCTGACTGAATCCATAAAGGACCTGGTACAGAAACATCAAGGATTTTCCCTAGGGAAACTTTGCAATTGGTCTTTCTGGAAAGGTTTTTTTCATATTAAGAAATCAGAAAGAAGGGCCGTGACTCACGGTCACAGTGAGCCCAGCCCGTGACCGTGATCAAAAAAGTTGGTCACGCCGAGCACTAGTAGCAACACCCAAAGATGACCCTAACCAAAAGAAGATTATGATGAGTGTTTGGTGGGGAGTAAGAGGGATTATTCATTGGGAACTTCTTCCAGCTAATTGCACCATCACTGCTGATCTCTACTGCCAGCAATTCGATCGGGTTGCAGAAAAAGTCAAAGGAAAACAAGATCGTATTTACTTTTTGCACGATAATGCCAGACCCCATGTAGCAAAGTCGACACGCCAAAAGTTATTGGAGCTTGAATCGATCACTGTTTCCCATCCACCTTATTCTCCAGACTTGGCTCCAACGGACTACTATTTGTTCCGTTCTCTTTCTAATCATTTGAACGAGAAAAAGTTCGACGACGAAAGCGATCTCAAGATGGACATCGCCAACTTCTTTGACCTAAAGTCACAGGATTTCTACGAACGCGGGATCCTTTCTCTACCAGACCGTTGGCGACAAGTTATAGATAGGAATGGAGCATACATTGTTGAAAGCTAGTTCTATTCTTGATATTAAAAAATAAAAATAAAATTTTCAAAAAAATCGACAAAAATTTCTTGCCAACCCAATAGTTTGCCGTTCTTAAAATAATATCTTCTTTCGATTTTTATTTTGAAATTCTTCTATTATCAATTCTTATATATTCTGTCAACTTTTTTTCAGAAGAAAAATAAACATTTATGCTTTTCTTTTTATTAATAGTTTTTCTCTTCTTTTATCTTTTATTTAGTAAAGATCTCCAGACAATAAATTCTCGAAGAATATATTTATTTTTATCTTACAATTTACAATATTCAACCACTAGAGAGTCTATTCAGTAGGTGTACAACAAATGCTTTGTTTAGATTTGAGAGAATGATTTTGAGCCTAACAGTTAATTAACAAACATATTGAAATAATCATAAAAATAAATGTGTCCATTAATTCAATGGAAAAAGAGAGTAAATAACAGATATTTTAGATTGACACACAAGTTGCAGATATTAAGACTAAGACTGATATCGAAATCGACACTGAACGAATACTAAAACTGTAAGTGAGAAGCTCAGACTCGATAGATTTCTAAATCTATGATTCAACTGATAAATTTCCATTGTAAAATCAGTTGAGAATTGTTTAATGGTTAATAATATATATAATAGATTTATAAATATATTCGTTATGAAATATGTTTTTCTTTCTATCGACTATCATTAAGATAAAATAAATTGAATATAAGAAAAAAATTAGTAAAAGACTGACTAACATATTCTATATAAACTACTCTCAGAAGAAAACGAATGACGAAAGCAGTCAATAAAAATAATAAATTTAAAAAAAAATTTATAAGTTAAATGAAAGAGAATTTCTCAATCCAGACGGTTATTATTGACGTCGAAATCTTTCGATTCGAGAATAAGATTAGTGCACATTACCAACTATAAACGATTAATGTATTTTACATTTAATTAATCATAAAATATTATTAAAAGTGATTCACTAATGGGAATTAATTGTTTGAGTGACACAAATCATTATTTCAGTTTTAACCTTATTTTATATTGAGAGACAGTTTACTTTTAAATATAAAAGATATTTATAGGATTAGAACTTTCTTACACAATCAGTTATCAGGATCAATTTTGTATGATGTTGAAGAGTACCTTTTACTAGAGTTTTGTTTCTATAAAGACATTTATACGAATATATTTATTCATATGAATAAAGTTATTTTACAAAAGGGGTCAAAACTTCTTGATCACCTTTTAAAAATGGAAAGATTTTCTAGTTTATGCACTAAACTTATTCTTTATCTATCATATATTCTTGTATGTTAACAAGAAGAAGAACTTTTTTCTTTTATAAACTTGTTAAAGATTGTTTTTAATAAATCGTCTTTTTATTATTAAATATAATATAATCAAATTTCGAAAAAATCCTCTTATTAGATTGACGATGAAAACAAAGTTAACATCCGAGTTGTTTGATAAGAGGAAGATAAAAAGTAAAAAATGCGTGTTTCTTCCTATATCTGAACGTCGTTTATGGATGTTTCCATTCCGAAAAAGAATATTTTCTAATCGAAGCCAAGTAATTATCCACACTATTGAAAACAAATGTTGGATATTCATTGGTGAATTTAACTTTTAACAAACCAGCTAGAAGTGGACGTTTTGCAATTTGTTTCAATGTAGATGAATCGACAGGTTCAACATTGATGAATTGATCATTATTTAAATATGAAAGGATTTTTTTAGCCAATTCTACTCGATTCATGTAATCAGTACTAGACAGATGATAAATACCTTTCTTTTTGTCACTTATCAAACAAAACATCGCTCGAGCTATATCATATGCATTAATAGGAGTTGCAAATTGATCGTATGGAAGTTTCAAACAAAACGGTTGTTTATTATCCTGACACTGTTTTATGATTCGAGCAACGAAATTTTTGGCACGTGCTTCATCTCCGTAGACATTTGTCACACGAATAACTAAAGAATCAATTATAGAATTAATTACAAGTTGTTCACTGAGAAGTTTGTGTTTTCCATATATATTTATTGGATTTGGTATGTCATTCTCATTATAAGGACCATGATCACCATTGAATACATAATCTGTTGATATATATACCATTCGTGCACCACATATCATTGAGAGTTCGCAGACATGTTCAGTACTTTTAAACGTATGTTGATAACTTTCTTCTTCGTGTGTTTCGCAATAATCAACATTTGTCAATGCTGCACAATGTACAATAACGTCAGGTCGAAAAGATATAACATCGAAGTTATTTTTATTTTGTGGTTCTAATGTATTGTAGTAAGAGGTTCTATCCGTTGCATAATTACAATGTGAACCTTCAACTTTCCAACCTTTTTCTCTAAAATATGTTAGACAGTGACTTCCAACAAGACCTGAACCGCCGATAACAAAGACTTTCATAAAATCCAATTGATATTGATTGAATATGGGTAAGAGAATAACAGAACAATTTCAAAATAATCTAGAATAAACATAACATTGTTTAACTCTCCTCAATAAAAAAAAAAAAAAAATTTGAACTTTAAAGTAATATACTAATGTCAAACTGAATATTAACAACGAATTATGAACCAGAAATTTTGTTATTGGTAAAACTTTCCTATAGTCTAAACTAGTGATTGATAAAATATTCTCTACTTGTTCTTCTATTGTTATTAGATAAAATAATCTACTAAATGTTTCACTTATTTGAACATCTCAATGAGCAATAGAATAGCTTCCACGAAATATTCATCTAGAGAAGACACAATTCTAATCGATAGTGATAAACAGTTCATCTTATCGAAAATTTCTTATCGATCAGTAGAGACAACTTTTACTTTACTAGTTGGTCGAGATTTTTTCACTTTTTCTATGTTATTTATTCTAAAATTTGACTATAAATTTTTTTTTTCGAAAATCAAACATTTTTTATCAATGTTAGAGACTTTTTTCATGTAAAAATATACATAAGATCATTCTAATTATTAGAATAAAATTGATCGTGGTATAGTTAATAGATTTTTATCAATTGACTTTTATATTGAATTATCTTATTGAATAAAATTGAATAATTATATTATTTTCGAAATAGACATACCTACATTTCTATTTATCACTATTTATACCATTTACTATCAATAGACATATATTAGGTTGAACATAATCACCATTGTAAACAGTCCTAACACTGACATTTACAATGCCCGAAAAGAACATCAAAGTTAAAATGACGATTATATACGAGCTGTAAATTAACTTATTGATAAGCAGAATATAACGATGGTATGTCACCATACTGCATACGGCAGAATACCTACACAGTTTACAATCCTATAAATATATGCCGTAACAACGGTCAGAGTCCCGACGAATATGACAGTATAAACTAGCGTTCATGATCATTATTAGTTGTAAACAATCGTATAAAACCGTAACGAAGCGAACATTGTTGCTGTAAGTGAAGTCTTCCTTGTTTATCCTTAAATCTATACCCTTCCTTATATAAATATGCTTGTAAACTTCTACTATTATGCCTGTGATATAAGAGTTCTACCCCTATGATCACAGAGTTATACCTATGTGTCAGAGTCAATAATAGGAAATAACTTGACTGAATGTCGACTCTATTCTATTCAATTGAATGAAAGTACTTGAATCATTTTCGAATTGTTGTATTTTTATGATTTTAGTTAACGATGATTATTTTCGATAGTTGTTATAGAGTTTAAAGAGTTGATTATGATTGGTGTAAACGAATAATATAAACGGTTATTGTTTATCGTTGTCATTGATAGGTTTAAGACAATGAGTAGTTTATATCAATCAGAGATAATTAATTGAATATATGTTGAGAAGAATATTAAATATAGAGATTATTAATTATATGAGAATGCAAGCGAGAATGGATTTTCGGATCAATCTTCGTCGATGCTCTTTGCATCTGAAAAAAATGCAAAAAAAGTCTGCTTCTTAATTGATTTTTAATTAAAAATCGATTAAAATCGAATGAAACCCATCTTCCAAATTGAAAAATCAAATTTTAATACCCTACCCGATAAAAATCTAATGAATTTTAGTTCAATTAGTTGGAATTTATTTTTATTATTTCTAATATTTTCTATAATCACACACAATGTCTCGATATTTAGTGATATAAAGGGTAGGATATATATAGGATTAAGAATATTGTAGAGTTGATCATACCTTATTCTACCAAATCATTTTATATTTAGGTCATTCGACAAAAATTCGAAGGCTTTGGATTTGTTGCACCTCGAGTGACACTCTCAACCTTATCCGCATTATACTTAACCATAGCTCTTTTTTTTATTCTAAGAATATACTTCAGTAAAACAATTTTAAAAATGAAATTGAAAATCATATTGAGATATTTGATGGAAAGGCACATCAGACTATACTAAATCTGATTGATTTATTATTAAAATTCTATCTTATATATCTATTAACTATTCATCGATTAGTCAAATAATGAAGTGCAATCATTGAGATTTTATTAGTCGAAAAAGTTAAATTGTTCGATATTGTATCCTAATCTATTCAATAGAACTAGAATTGTTCTACCAATTCTACCAGTACAAAACTCTCAGCCGTTTTTTGATCGAATCAAAATATTGAAATAACTTTGTCAAACATATTGTTTTCATTTACATATCTTAGACCAGTCTGAAAAAGAAATCTATAGGTTTTGAGAATGACTACTTCAGATTTACATAGATAATACTGAGTTTGTAAAGTAAGTAACGCTTTATCTAATAGAATATAACTCAAATGAAAATTGAACTTTTTTTCCTATATCAAATTTCAATAAATTGACATCAAGTGGATTAACTAAATATACGATCATAGAAATAAAAATGACTTCAACATAATAAAAATCTGTGGCCAATTATTATATTACAATGGCGAAAGAGGACATACAACAAATAGACTATTTTTCCTACTTTAACATTTCTTTTACACAATCTCAATATACTTATACATATATAATTCTTATTATCGTTTGTAATTATAGAATAAATGTGTAAA
>CAJNOL010000593.1:56057-119981 GCA_905250125.1 Rotaria sordida | reverse complement strand
CAAATATAATGGATTCGGCAGTAGTTTCTACGGTAAAATATTTTTTTGAAGTTTTGTTTTTTTCTTTTGTAAAATCTAACGTTTAAATCGATTTTTTGTAGAAATCGCATATATTGCAATGGGATGCCGATGCTGTTGTTGCTTGGCTTCATGAATCAAATTTTGGCGCATTTGAAAAAGTTTTTCGAGGTAAATACATACACACACAAAAAAAAATAAGACATTAAATTTTTTGGTATAAAGAAAAAGAATCAAAAGTCGATCGAAAACATCATTAGAACTGTGTGTTTTTTTTTTTTTGTGTTTAATCAATTTTACAAAGGGTAAAAGGACAGGGCGTTGTCTCATTTATTTATCATGTGTTGATTATGATGAGGATAAAAAAAAAAAGCAAAATAATCTTTTCTTTCGTCATGTATCATAAATAAGCATGTTTGTTTTTGTCATTAATTTAGACAATGATATTGATGGTCCAACATTACTTAAACTTAGTGAATCAATGGTTGTACGTCTTTTTCCAACTATTAAACTTGAAGTACAATTTCTTGATTTATTACAAACACTTAAACAAAGACATGCTACTGAAATTAATTCAAAAAAAACACTTCCTTCATCATCAACAACAACAACAACAATAAATGGACATAATAATAATAATAATAATAATAATAATAATAATAATAATAATAATAATAATAATAATCGACATTCAGCAGCACATCAAATAGCTGCTCATGTTATTGCATCATCATCATCATTTGATAATGGTATTGAACAATCATCAAATTCAAATTCACCAATACCAACAGCTACAAATGGTCATCATCAACATCATCATTCTCGAGGATCATATTCTGAACGTTCACAAATTCCACAAAGACTTACACCAAAAGGTCCACCATTAAAAACACTTAAACGTGAACCAAAATATTTTTCAAGTCCAGCTATGAGGTAAGAAAATACAAAAAAAAATTTTTTTTTCTATATCATTATTCTTATTTTAGTCTTCAACAAAATGGAGATACAAATGAAAATGATACAAAACATACATTTCCTCATGTATATAAATTACCACATTTTCCAGATACACTTCGTTTAGCACTTGCATCACAAGATGCAAGTGCATTTAAACTCCGTACATATTATCGAAATCTTTTAATCTCATCTATTTACGATGATCTTACTCGTACATATAATCTTTGGTAAAGAAATTAATTTCAACAAAAAAAAAAAAAAAAACTTTTTTTAAATTTTCATTTTCAGGTATCCAAATGCTCGACAATATAAAACTGTAGCTTCAGCACTTGTTAAAGCTTATCCATTTCTTGAATCATCAACAGATGGTGGAGAAGTGAGTGAAATATTTAAAAAAAGCGACTATAAACTTTTAACTACAGAACCATATCAAGTTCTACTGTGTGCACTGTTGGTATGTCGATAGATAGCGCTACATTCATCGTAGTCAAGTCTATTGGATCGGGTCCAAAAAATTTGAATTCGATGACATATCAAAAGTAGAACTTCAGATAGAAGAAATCGAAATATATCTTATTGTGTAGTTAAAATCTTCTAGTTATATTTTATATAATTTTTTTTTTAGGGTGCATGGATTGATGGTATAAAAGGTAAATTTAAACGTGGACGTCGTACAGCTACATCTTATATTGATGTAACACAATCAATGACTGGTGAAAATGGTTATGATCGTATGTCCGGTGATGATGAATTAGGTGAAGAAAAATTAGCACAAACGTCAAATGGACAAAAACGTTCACGACATGAATTTGAAGTTGATTCTGACGATGGACAATATGAATCAGGTGAAATGCCAACAAATGGAAAGGATACTGTAAGAGATTGTTTTTTTGTTTTGGAAATTCTTATTTTTATTTTTGGTTTTTCAAATATAGGATCAAACAAGTGATAATAATGATGAACTTGATGAAGATGAAGCAAATCGTTTACGTAGTTGTATAACAGCTATGCAGGAAACATTAGCAGCTACAGATGATCCTGATATATCACTTATATCAGATTATTTTAAAGAGACATTTGAAATACGACGAAATTTTGTTAAAACACATAATACAACTGAAATTCTTACCGAATATCCAGCATTACAATTACATTCATGTGTTTGTATTTCATTTTATTCTCGTTTGTTTTTAGAAGAAAAAAAAATTCTTTTTTTTTTTTTAGTTACTTGCTGATTTTCATATGCAAACAAACATTCCTATTCAAACTGTTTTAATACATAAACTTCGTTCAATATCAAAACCAATTATACGTCTTGCTAAAGAAACTGGTTGTGCACCGGATATACTTCTTTCATATCATACTATTCTATCTCAACGACCACAATTAGAACAAAGTAATATAATCATTTAATGCTTTGTTAGGAATAATGTTTTGTTTTTTTTTCGTTTTAGTATTAGCTGATACATTCGCTATTTTAATTGTTGCATGTTATTTTGGTGAATATCAATTTTTACTTATTGCACCAGATAAAGTAAAAAACCAAAAATTATTTTCTTTTTTCAAAAAAAAACGCTTTTTTTTTTTGTTTTGTTTTTCAAGGATACACAATCTCCATGGCCAATTATTCGTGGTGAACATCCAGCTACAATATTTTTTGATGCTAAATCATCATCATCAATTGCATATAATATTGAATTAGATTATGTCCAATTATTTCATCGACCATTAACAGATTTTTTAACAGCAATATGTACATTATTTGCAACATATACAGTTTTTGAAATAACATATGGTAAACTTGAAATGACATTATCATTTATTGATTGTTTACTTCGTGATAATGTACATTCACCAACACGTTCGCCACAAGTACTTGAATTAATAAACGAACTCAACAGTATGAAAAATATGTAAATGATTTTCTTCGTTCGTTTTTGAGTTCGTTAACAAAAAATAAAAACAAAAAAATTTAGAGAATGAACAAAATAAAAGCAAAACAGAAAAACAATCTCAAACTTTGTGTATACATATCAACTTCTTTTTTTTTTGTTTGTTTGTTTGTTTGTTTGTTTTTTTTTTCTTTACTACAAAAAAAATATGAGTAATCTCTTTTTCTTCTCATTCAACATCATCTCTGTATGTGTATGTATATATATTTTTTGGATATGATTGAAAGAAAGCAACAAAAAAAAACAATATGTGGTGGTTTTTTTTGTTTTTATTTAATCTTTTAAACGATGAATTAAGATAATAGCAAAGAAATAGAGAAAACTAATTAGAAAACCAAATAGAATTCCAATTAAACGAAATAAATTACAATTCGATGGTAAAATAATAATTGTTTGTGGTGGATTTGAAAAATCATGTTGAGTTATAACATGTCCATTTGATGAATTAATTAATGCATATAATGTAAAACATGATGCAAGAATATAACATAAACATAATAATAAATATAAGATTTTAGTTAATTTTTTAGCTTTTATTATTATAGAAGCAAATAAACGATTAATAAGAAAATATATTTCAAATGTAAATGATATCCATATTAATATATAATAAAAATGTATTGATGAATGATTAAAACCAAGAAATTCATTTAAATATGTATGACATAATGGAATTTTTATTTCAGAACATGTTAATAAAATAATTATACATATAAAACGTATTATATGTATTATACCTATTGTATGAGTAAAATAGATAGTTAACATGATTCTAATTGTTATGTGTTACATATGAATAGATAAAAATATTTTAATTAGATTTTCAACAAAATAAAAAATACGAGCGAAAAGTATAAATTATGTGATAAATCAAAAATAAAAAAAAAAAAAACTTAAATATATTTTATTATGAGATTTAATAATGAATTTATTCGTATTAAAGAAAGTGTTATTAAATTATTATTCTATTCTTCATAGTTATGTGAATAATTTTGTTTTTCTTATATTGAATCATTAAACAAAATGACAGAGAAAAAAAAATACCCTAAAATATATTCATTAATCGATTTAGTTTTCATCTTATCTATTTAAATATATGAACATTATTTTTCCAATGATTAATATAAAAATTTTCTTAACCATATTATCAATTATTGATGATTTTTATGTCAAATGTACTCTGAATGTTTTATTAAATGTATTGTTCGATTGAAAAAATATTGAATTTTATCTAAAAAACAAAACTTACATAAATACATTTGTTGTTTAGTTTTTCATTTGGTGTCTCAAGTGTCTTATTGATATTCCATAGTGAATAAATTGACTTTAAAATATTTTTTTGTTATGTTCGATAGAAATTTCTTTCTGTATTTTTTTTCTTTTTTATATAATTGCTTTTCATTTTTTTTTAAACAAATTATTCATTATGTATGCTCGTAAAGGTATTCCAACTGTTTTACCGGATGCTGTTTTACGTTGTCGTAAATTGCAAGCAGCAGCTAATGTTGAATTAGAGGATATGGAAAAAACAAAAGCTCGTCGAATAAATAATCTTGAATGGCAACAACAAACATTTCAAAGAACAATGAATGAACGACATAAACGTTGGAGAATGTATGATCGTGCATTTCGTTTAAAATTAAAACGTGAATTAGGTACTGATTTAGCTGCTGCATTAAGAATACGAACAAAACAAGATGAAGAACAAAAATTTTTATTTGAACAACAATTAATTGAAAAAACAATAGCTAATCAAAAAACAGATGATATAGACAAAGATATAGAAAATGAATCAGACAGAACTCCATCAGTTATTATTGAAAATGTTGCGAAATCGACTAGTGCTCATCCTAGTGAGTTAAATCATTGAATTAATTTCAAAAAAAAATAAAAGGAATTTAATTTTTTCCTTTAGAATCTCATCAAGATAAAGTATCTGTAAAAAAAGGTTCGAAATCTGCTGTTGATGCACGACGTGGACAAAGTGCTAAAACAAAAGTTAGTCATTCAACATCAATAGCTAATAATACACCAAAATTATCACCACGACGGCCACGAACAAGTCGTTTTGATAAAGAAACTCAACGAAATTCAAGTCCTACTTTAGGACTTGAAAATGATTTTGGTTCTGTTTTATTTCGAATATTATCAAATATTGCTGCTACACCTGATTTAGATGATGATTATACTATTAAAAAACGTGCATTAGAAGCTCGTGAACGTCGACTTACACTTACGAAAGATGATCGATATTTTAATCTCGTTAAAGAATTAGCACCTCAAAAATTACCCGATGAACAAGACAGTAGTGATTCAGATGTAGAAGAAGATCAATAAAGAATATATCTTCAAATTAGTGAATTGTACGATTTGTATTATTATTTTTTTTTATGTAGTTGTCATTTATTTATTTTGTGTGTGTTACAAAAAAAAAGATATTTTAAGGATGATTATTGAAAAATGTTTGTTTGTTTTTTTGAACATGACATACGCACTAAACATAGTTATCCAATTAAATCGAAATTTCAATTCTGTAATTATGAAACATGTGACAATCATAATGTTCAGTTTTCTCATTATAAATTATTTTTCTAATAAAGACGTTTTTTTTTTCTAATTATATGATAAAAAAAATATGTATGTCAAAATGCTTCGTAGATTGAAAAAAAATATTGACCTTACAAATGAAGGTCATGTGCTGTAAGTTAAAATGATCACCCATATTTGGGTCAAATCAATGTTCCTACGGTCACTATGCTCTTTGCTGAAAATCACAACAACAAAATTCGATGACTTGCATTTCGACGATGTGACTATCAGCAATGTCTGTTTTCAGCAATCTTGATTTCAATGAGCGACTCTATCGGCAATATTCTGAGATGAGACCTGCAGTATATATATATATGACAAATATTCAGAAAGAATGAATGTAATGAATGGTTGTTGAAACGAAACTCACGAACATAGATAATCGACAGGCATTCGACGATCTTCGTTTCGATGATGAGGTACGCAACTACTCTCATGAAGGATCGTTTGCAATTGATCAATCGCTTTCTCACCGAAAGCTAGTTGATTGTATGTTACTGACCATACTGATTCCGAATATGGCATTGAAAACTTCCCTTAGGTCTTCATATGCCAATTTTCTAGACTAATAAAAATTTCTCCAAAAATTGTTTTTTTCCTTTGTCCGGGTTATAAAACATATCGAATTGTCTAGGGTGCGAGTATGTCTTCTCTTCAGTTCACATTCGCACCCCAAAAAATGCTGCTGAAATTGTGAAGTATGGTTCCATGACATAGACTATAAATACATTGAAATTTGAACATCTCGATTTGTGCATGCTACGGGCAATTCATATTTTAAATTAAATTAGCTTGACAGTGAGAACATTCACATTTGACTCAAATGTGTTCAATCACCTTAACTGAGTGTACACGACCTTCAATTGTTAAACAAGTTTTTGAAAGATGTATGAAATTCTCAGAAATGAGTTTTATTTTATTGATATAATAAATAAATTCTCTTATATTATCACACTGCTCATGTATACATTTGTCATTCGTTTTTCTCCCTTTTCCTTTTCTTTTATTTTACTTTCCAATTTATACCAAAAAAAAAATCATATCAAGTACACATAATTTTAATATATTTCTTGATAAATACATTGCGCACATAGATGGATTTCTACAAAAAAACCTAACTAAATAGATATACTGTACAAATACAAAACAAAAACCAAAGAAAAAAAAAAAGTAGAAACGAACAATTACAAATAAAGGCAATGATACCATAAAACAAAAAAAAAATACCCGAAAGACTACTAAAGAAAAAAAAAACATTCCCATAGTCACTAGAAATCACTTAATGCTAAACGAACACATTCTTCTGGTACTTGTTCAGGTGCTAAAATAACAAAAAAAAAACATTTTTAATTATTTAATTATTCTTTTTTTCGTAATATAATTTACATGATATGAGAGATGTTGTTCGTCCCATATCCATAACAGATTGTGCAGCAGCTTGTCGTAATTGTACAAGAGTTAATGAATTTGTTTTCCATTCATTTAATGAACGTTGAAATTCTTCTGATGATTCACATTTAACTGTATTTTGATATGTATCAAATAAACGTTTTAATACAAGTGAATATGGATAAAAATGCCAATGTTTTCGTGTTCGATCAGCAACATAAGAATGAAATAATGTATATGATGCTTCACGTGAACGATTTGCTGTTGGTACAGAAGGTATACCATCAATAGGTAAACTTGCTTGATATTGTGAAATTTTTTCTTTTAATTGTTCTTCTTCTTGTTGTAATCGATCAACTTCATTTTTCATTTTATCACGTATTTCAGTAGCTTGTTGAATTTGATTAGCAGCTTTAAAAAAAAAAATTTGAAAATAATTATAAATTTTGAAGATAGAATATATTTACTTACTACATTCAAGCATTTGTGCTTTACTTTTTTTTGCATTAGTGGGATTATTTAGTTCTGGAATAAGAAAACGAAGATTATCAAAACCATTCTATAGAAGAAGAAGAAAAAAAAGAATGTGAATGAAAAGATAATATTCTATTTGAGAAAAAAAAACAAACAAACAAAGATTAATAAAGAATTACTTTTATATTTCGACGACGTTTACTTTCGGCATCTAGTCCACCACTTGATGATGACGATGGAGAAGAATCGAGTATCTGAAAAAGAAAGAAATTATAAAATTTTATAACGTAAAAGTTAAATAAAGTGTACAGTTTATCGAATAGTAAGTTGAAGACTGAAGTTAATGAAATTTTCAATTATCTATCAAATTTATACGTTCATTAGAAGCTTGATTCGATAAATTGTTTTATTATTCGATGAAAATTTATATTCATTGTTCAATGTCATTTCTTGATTTTAATGCTAAGAGATTTTTGCACTGATGAAAGAACCATCCAAACTAATACCCGGTATTTGAGCTTGTATAGAGTCTACAAAAACGGTCACTAGTAAAAGTATAAAACGATTTGTCCTCATGGGTCTTTGGAGCCGAGTTAAGATCGTTCTACTGAATTTTCCACTCAACTACAAGTATATACTGAAATATCAAAAACTAGAATTTCGACAGGAAATTTTGTTCTTAAATAGGACGAATGATCTGTAGATTCTACGGGTTATTCGACCTATCTAAAGACAAAATTTCATGTTGAAATTCTGTTTTTTAATCTTCCACTAGATACCAAACGTTGGATCGAAAACTCAGTAAAACAATTCAAACTCGGCCCCCACAGGCTTATAGTAATGAACCTATTAGAGTTTTGCTAGTGATCTCAAGATGTTCTTGTAGGCCTAATGTAAGTCCAAACGGCGAGTATCAGTGCGGGGTAGTTTCCTCGTAAGTAGAACTTTTCATATTGGCCTCGAATGCGAATTCGAGAATTTTGGACCGGACGAGCTCTTATCATCTGAAAAATGTGTAAGATGTGCGAGTCATTGAATTCAAAAAACCGGAAAAAAGTATCTTGTATCATCTGAACGATTAAAATTTTCATTGAGTATCAAAGTATGCGTTTCCACCGGATCTGGTTCCGAGTTCGAGAAAGGTTGATCAAATGAGTTCAGGTCCGAAAAGTTTGAATCCGATATGACCTATTGCTAAGTAGTGAAAAACAGGTATAACTATTACCCAATGATTAAAATTCATTGCAAAAGAATTCAATGAAGAAATTTGAAAAAATAAAAATGAAACTCGAAATGAACTTCTCTATTTTCAAAAATCTCATTTCAGGATTTAACTTATTCATTTCGAAGTTCTTCAAAGCAAATACTGAATATTTAAGAGATTTAAATAGATAATAAACTCAATAAGTTCGATTTGTTTTCTACTGTAAAAACTTTACCCCATCTCCATTCAAAAAGATCGCATCATTTGATATGGATGCATTCTTTTTTCTTGCTGATGATGAAGTTGGAATAGGAAATTGTTGTTGTGTATAACTTAAAGGTATTTCTTCGGATGTTGAACGCGATACAACACGTCGCGTTTTTCTTCTTCCAGTTAAAGTAGAATTTATAGCTAATTCATTTGAATTTGTTATATTCTAAAAAATATAATAAAATGAAAAAATAAAAAAGAATTTTCAAATAAATAATTTTAATTTACTCTTATATTATTATCATTCGAAGCTGATAATCGTTTTATTTGTATTTGTGATTTTTTAGAGGATTTTCTTGATTGTTTTACAATTGAATTTTGTTTTTGTTGACTAGTTGTTACTGCTGGCATTGATACTGGTGGACTACGTCTCTGTTTTAGAAGATCAACAAGAGTTGATGATGGTGGTGGTTTACAAATTGATAGATCAGTTTGTTGTTGTTGTTGTTGTTGTTGTCGTATTTCATTAGATTTATGAGATAATGATGTTTGTGAAGTATTCATTACAATATTAGTTGATTGTGTCATAGATATATTTGTAATAGGCATTATTTCTTCAATATTCTAAAGAAAAAAACGAATGAACATTTTTTTTTTATATATTAGCATAGAAAAAAAACCAGATATGATCATTTACATTGGTATTCAATTGATTATTATTTTTATTACGAATTGATTGAGATAAATTTTGTGTATAAGTATGAAATGGTTGATAATCTATATTATTACATATAGCTATTGAATTCATATTATTTACATTCATTTGAACATTATTCTATTCGAAATAAAAAAAAAACGAAAATAAATAACATTTAAAAAGAAATTAAATTTACATTGGAATTATTCTGATTTATAATATTGTTTTGTTGTTCAATTGTTAAATGTGGTCGTTCTGTAGCAACAGAAACTAATGTTTGAAAATTACTTAAATCTTGTTGTGATTGTGTTGATACATCTAATGTAAAATCGGATTGATTTTGATAATTACTTAATGTTGATAGCTAAATTTAAAATACATAACCCTATCGAATTTTCTTATCAATATTATTTTAAAAATATAACCTATACAAATAAGTTTTCTAAGAATGTTTTGAATATCATGTGATTAAGGTATCTGAAACAAAGTGTCAGACGTGTCTACAAACTTTTTGAGAAATATTAACTTTTCATTAGAACAATATAGAAAGCACCAACTGGCAAAACATCTGAAGATTTACTTTTAAAATTTTTTCTTCGAATCTAAGTCTCATCATTTTCAATAATCTAACTGTGATAAAAAAAATTGAACTTGACCAGTTGTACTCTCGTGAAGGACCAGAAATGATTCAATTTTGCTTTTTCATTTACTAATATACCTTTGAAATGTCCTCTGTCAAATGAGGGCTCTTTGTTGTTAGTTAGTATTTTTATTAAGCTCCACTCTTGAAATTCGTAGTAGAAAAAATTGTGCTGCAATTATTTTGTGTATGCAAAATTTTCCTAATCATAATTTCTTAAGGTGTTGAGAGTTCATTTTGCGTTTTTCTCAAAACGAAGTTTCTCGCTTTTTTTTGACGGTGCTTCCAATATTTTGCTTCTACAATATTTTGGAAAGAAAAAAAAGAACCGCACTCCGATTTGATCCTAATTGTCATAAAAAAAAATTGCAGCTTGGAAAAAATGAAGTATAGAGTTTTGCGAAAGAGAAAACTTTTGGCCATTTTTGCTTTTTGTAACCTCCATATCTTTCTGAAGGAGGCATCTAGAAATTTTGAGTCTATGATAACTTTTGCTCTATTTATCGAAATCTATCTACCCTGAAAATTTCATCGGTTTTTTGTCGAACCGTTCCAGAGGAAACTCGGAAAAGCCGAGGAGGATTCTCTTAAATTATCTTTTTTTTTTCTTGGAAATAAAAATCATTGATTATCAATAAACTCCTTGTATGTTCATCTAATCATATTTCTGTTTATATAAGTTACTGATTAGAGATTTGCAAAGGTAAGAATTGGAAAATTTTTCTCTGTCAAAATACGGTAAAAGCTTACCGTGCATATCTCTATTACTGATTTAATGTAAATTTTTTCGACAACATACTATTTAACCTTCTACATATCTAGCCTTTTTGTACAAATTCCGACTAGAACAATGTGAATATATATATATATATATATGATGAAGGTTTTTTTTTATGAAATAGATAAGAACAGTGGAACATACTGCTATTTTAATCGATGATATTGTATGCAAGTAGGGCATTAGATCTATCAAAATAACGATAAGTTTTAATTTGTTTGTTTTTGCTTTATTTCTCAAAGGAATTTTCCTATGAATGTTTATAATTTCTTCAATATAAAATATCTAGAATATTTACTCATTGATTTCTGAGAGTTCGAACAGTACGCTTTCGTATTATGTAAAAATTCTATATAAGAGATAATAGCTGTACTAATGTGTATGGTCTTCGTCATTTTGAAAAATTTTCTTTTGTTTTCATCTCCAGCGGAGTTTCAGCATATTTTTTAATTTGATTATTATCGCAGAGTGATCAAGATTCATGACGTGTTGTTTCTATCTCACTGTAGTTTTTTTTTTTTTGTCACAATGTGTTCTATTTTCTTTTTCTTTCCTTCATGACTTATGGACTTTTCCATTTTCTATTCTTTTTTGTCACCTGAATATATTCTTTTGTTTTCGTCACGCTTGTTGGAATTTTCTTTCTTGTTTATTAAAATAGACATTCTTATTACGTCAATCCTTATATATAGAATGTAACTTCGCAATAAATTACACGATAATTAGACTTCATCCTTTGTCCTTTGTCCTCTATTCAATTCAGTCAAATTTTGCAATAACCTTTCAATTGGCCTTTTAAATCATTGATTCTCTTCAATTCTAGTAACTTCAGGACACTCCTAATTGTAATTTATCATATAAATCTTAATCAAAATTTTTTTGTCAATAGAAAATTTCTATTCTAAGATGAGAAACAAAAGAAAACGTGAAACTAATCATATAATTTCTTATTGATAATACGATGTAATCGAATTCATAAATTTTCTTCTTATTTAATTATTTTTAAGTAAAAATGATATGTATTTCTCTTTCGAATTTTACACATAATAAAAAAAAATCAATATCTTACAGAATCATTATTACATCGTGAAGTAAAATCATCATCTAAATACAAAAAAATAAAAATCTCTAAAAATAATTTTAAATTTACTTAATGGATCAAACATATCCAATGTATGAAAATCAAAATAATATTGTCCCATAATTGGTTGATATAAATCTGGATTACCACCAAGTACTATAAATACAAAAAATAGCATCAATACACTTATTTTTATTTTTAAAATTAATTTTACAGACAGAAAAAACAAACTGCAATTAGTATCTTGCAACCATCACGAAATAGGAAAAGCGATTAAATTCTATTCTTAGTTTTTTGGTATTTAGATATATTAATAATCAGTTAAATCGACTAAAGGAAAATGCGAGCATTCACAGAATAAACAAGACATGATGAATAGGTACACATATGTATGTAAAAATAACTATTTACCTGAGAGTGGGCAATCTATGATAGTATAAGAAGAAGAAAACAAAAACAAAAGTAAATTTCCAATCATTTGATTAATTATTATAATAAAATTGCGAATTTTTGTTTTTTTTTTTGAAATAAAACTTACCAGAATCTTTATCATTAAATGCATTTGTTGTTGAAAAAAGTAATTGATCAGCAACTAGATCATAATCATCTAATGCACTATATGAATCTGGTGATGGTGTTCTTATACGACGAAAATTTGAATTTATTTTTGATGTATGAATTTCACTTATATTACCCCAAAGATGTTTTCCTTCAACAGTCTTTATTTAAAGAAAAAAAAAAAACAAAAATATATAAACATGAAAGATTATTTTTATTTAAGAATTCTATTATACCCTTGAATCAATGTCTGTTCGATGTAATGTTGTTTTATAACTTAATCTTCTCCATTTCATATATTCACCTTTTAAATTATTTGTAATTTGTTGTTTTAATTGATGATTTATTTGAGTCTAATAAGAAAAAAAAAAGAAAAATTTTCAATTATTATTTTATTATTACAAATCAATACTGTTGATGTTTGAGCATCGAGTGGTGAAACAAATCGACAAACAAGTGTTTTAGTTTTTCCATTATCTAAAATAATATAAAACAAAAATTTCATTATGTTTTATATCTATTCTTTTATTAATTTACATTGTTGATGCCATGTTCTCCAAATAACATTATTTATACGTATCTTATCTTGACATTCAATACGTGAACCACGAAAATTTTTCCATTTTGGTGATGTTAAATTTGATCTTTTAAAAAAATAAAAAATAAAAAGAAATATAATTAATAATATAATGATTATTTACCTATATACAGTATTAATAACACGTAATAGAGAAACAAGACTAACAAATCGACCATTAAATTCAGTATGACGTTCTGTTTCACCCTGTGTTGTATCATTAACAATAGCTAAACCTTGTGGTATTAATTGTTCATTTGGATTTGGTATTGGTGATGGACATGGAATTTCATTAGTTGGCTAGAAAAAAAAATATATGTATATAAAAGAATGAATGAAAATTATTTTATTTTTTACTCCATCATCATCAATTCGTAATGTCATATATTGTCCAGATTGAGGATGTTGTTTAGTTGTCTTTTGATGATTATTTGCATATGTATCATGTTCAAGTTTAATTTTTTTTGCTGATCGTAACATGGGAATTTTGTTTTTTAAATAGAAATAATATGAAGATGTGCTGTTCGTTATCTCTGTTTACTCTCACTCAAACAAACAAAACAAATGAGAAGGATAGGTAATATTACTTTCAATTGCTTCCCTATGAAGATTAGCTTATCAGATTGCCTTTTATAACTAATATCGATCAGAGCGACATCAATCATATTTTTTATAACGGGTCTTTTTTAAGACCAATTAAAAAAATATATATTTTTTTTTTGATTATGAATCATCAAAAAATATAATGTAGGAATAGAATGAATGAATGATTAATTGATTTCATTTTTTCTTCTTTACCTTCAACAGTTTAATACGAATGACTCGATTTTATTTTGGTATTTTTTTAATTATATCAGTTGTTAATGCTGATATTTATTTTCATTTTCCACCGGGTTCAAATAATCGTGTTAATGAACGTACAGCAAATCGTGCAAATGCACAAAATGCATTTGATTCTCAAAATAATAATAAAGGTGGTTATAATGTTCCTGATGCAACTAATCAAGCATATGGTACAAATTCTTCACTTCAATATTATCTTGTAAGTTTAAAATATATAAATAAAAAAAAAACAAAAGAAATTTTTTTTGTTTGAGATAATCAAGAATTTGAATTTAATTTAGTTACCCACGTCTACTCGTACGCTGTGGTACGCGTGACGTCACGTACGATTGGTACGCGTGACGTACGTAGAGGTGACGTCACGCGTACAGAGTGTTACGTCAATGATACCGTCACGCGTTCCGAGCGCTACGTGTATAGCGTACTACGGCGCGTACGAAGCGTACGTACAGTTTGTAACACGTCTCTCTATTGGTCCGTTTTTATCCTAGAATCTACGTGCTACCTTCGTCTGATTTTCTAATTAACTGTAGAAAAATAATTTATTTTCTATTAGAATTTTATTTATATTTTAAAAAATTTAACAACTCGAAAAACACACAGATACACATAAAAAATTAGAAATTATTTTTTTCCACAAAAAAAATTGAAAGAACTAAAATATTTAAAAAGTTAAAAAAATTAAATTAATAAAAAAACTAAAAACATAGAAATCATTGCATCTAGAAAGAAAGCTAAAATAATTAAAAAAATTTTAAAAAATTGAAATTATTTTTATCTAGGAAAAGAAACTAGAGTGCTAAAAAAATTATTATATCTAGAAAAAAATTTAAATAATAAAGGAATAAAAAACCAATTACTTGATCTAGAAATAAAAGAAATTTAAATAATAAAATAATTTTAAAACTTGAAACAATTCAAAATTTTTTGAAACAGTAAAGGATATGGCCTTCGACTAACAATTTTATAAGTGTGCTTTCTTTGTTATTTACTGGTTCATAAAAACGAACCAATAAAAAAAAAGAAAAATATCACACTTGGTACGTGTGACAAACGGATGTCACGCTTCTTACGCATCACGAACGGCTGTTATGCTCGGTGCGCATGACGTACGCGTTATGTCACGCGTACTAAGCATGACATAGCGTGACATCACGCGTACCAATAGCGTACGAGTAGACATGGGTATGTAATTCATATTAAAATATAATATTCGAATATTGATAAGAATAAACAATAAGTTATTTATTATTTAATTTTTATGATTCATACTTTTATAGATGACAAGATAGTACTTGTGAAGTAAAACAAAATGGGTACATATTTGAGAATGATATAATGATTCGTTGATTAAGATAGACAAGGATAAACGGTCATGACTACGAATATTAGCGATAAGTATAACAAAAGAATGAATGATTGTATTTTATAAGAGAGCTATCCCAATTGATACTCACCATTTGAGTTTATTTCGAGCCTATACAGACGTCTTAATAAGATTAGCAAAACTCTTGAAGGATTTGTTCCATGGACCTTTAGAGCCAAGTTATGATCCTTTCACTGAATTTTCGATCTAGCTTTAGATATGCGCCGAAAAATTTAAAAAAAAACAGAATTTCGTACATAGATAGAGTGGAGGACAAAATTTTAAGGTACTTTTTGTATTTTATCGATTTTGTCATTGTCGAAGAACAGAAAACGTTTCAAAAATAATGGTTATAATAATAATATATTAATTAACAGTTCTAGAAAAATTTTGTCATAATTTTCAGTTTTGAAGCACACTATAAGAAAGAGCATTGAAAACTAAGCAAAATCATGTATTTTTTGTTTTACAACAATCGATCTTAATGAGATTTTTTAAGCATTCTTTTAAAATTTAATTAATATTATATTAATGGTTGAGCATCAAGAGGAAATTTCAAAACTCTGAGAAACAATGTATATTGTAGAGCACAGTTTGTTTTATCAGATAGAACCTAGCGGCTTTTTATACAATGTGCTATTTATAAGATACAGCATGTTGAAAATAGTGTAGCCAAAACAAGGTGAAAAATAGGTAGAAACTATCGTGAAAATTACTAATAAATATTGAAAACGTTATCCAATTGCAAGATTGCGTTGTGAAAAAGGATATTAGGTCTCATTCGATAAAACAAACTCTCATCTACCGAATACATTGTTTCGCAGAGTTTTGAAACTTTTCCTTACAGTTTAAAATATTTTCTGTTCTTTGACAATGCCAAAATCGATAAAATACTAACAGTGTCTTAAGTTTTTGTTTTCGCTGGATAAAAACTGAGCCGATTCATCATTGATGTTTTCGATATAATAGATTTGTAACATTTTTAGATTTTAAAAACTCGAATGGTGAATATCAGTTCAGGTGATTCCCTTATAAGCTGCAAACAAGGTGTTTTCACACATATTCATTAAAACCATAAATCTTAAATTGATCAAAATGAAAGTTTAGACGAAATTCTAAACAACACGGTTTCCTAATATATAGAATGAAAGAAACTGTATTTATCGATTATCATACTCTCAATTGACTTGAACGATAATTTGTATTTCAATTATTTGAAAGTAGAAAATATCAATAAAATAATTTTATTTCGTATATTTGTTTTCTATATCTAAAAAATTTGAAGTTTTTAAAAATAAAAGAAAAAGAATATTTCACACAAAGTTTCAAAGACACATCAATAGAAATTCAGTTGATGTTTTAAATAAAATAAAATTTAACGCAAATCATTCAAAACTATGGATGTAACAGTGTCACCATACTAGTGATGTTTCTCTATTTATAACTCTACTGTAGAATTAATTTAAAAAATTTTCTATTTTAAACTAGAAATTCTTTCAAAGTGGTGCAACTGGTAAAACAATTTTACGTTTTGTTTGGACAAATCAACATGGTTGTGGTGGTAATGAAGAAACAAATCCAACAAAACAAACATGTGATCTTATTCTTCAATATATGTGTCAAGATGGTGATATCAATGAAAATGATCTTGGTAATATATATATAAATTTTATAAAAAAGAAAAAAATTATTCGAAAATTTTTTTCTTTTAGATAAATTTCGTAATGGAGTCGAAACATCACCTCAAACATATACACCAGAAAAAACATCTGATGCAGCTGGTAAATTAGCTGATGTTAAAACAACACGTCGACTTCATGAATCATGGAATTATTATGATCGATGTCATAATCGTGAACGAAATAAAGGTAAATTTTCATATGTATATTTGTTCAATATTACAAATGAATTTTTCTTTTATAGGTCTTTTTATAGCTGATCAAACCTTACAAGGTAATACAGCTATTTATACTCGACAAGATAGTGCGGGTACTAAATATGGTTATGAATGTCCCGAAGAACGAGATTATTGGCCTTATATTAGTCCATGGGCTGATATAGCTATTTTAACAAGTAATACTAGTAGGTGTAGGTGAGTAAATTAAATATAGTAGAAAATAAATTATTATTATTTGATTTAATTTTAGTTTTTATCAACAAGAAAGTTTTAATGGCAAACCTCGACATGATTGTATTGAAACTAGAAATGGTATACGAACATCAACAAAATTTAATAATGAAGTAAATTGTACATCACAGGGTGGTAAATGGTTATTATTATATTCCTATCTTGAAAAAGCTCCAGGTTAAAATAAATTTTTAAAAATAGAATAAGATTTTCATCCTTCATTCATATTTCTTTTAGGATACACAACACAAGTATCATGTGAAAAAGCTTCATCAAGTCGATATCAATACAAATGGGCAAGTGAGTATAGAATTTTTTTCGTTTTTTTTGTAATAAAAAAGAAAAGCAATCAATTTATTTTTCAAGTTCCTCATGATACAATTACTGTAAAAGAAGAATGTCTTGTACTTCATCCTCAACAAGATCTATCATGTCTTCAAGCTCCTTGGTCACGATCAAACTATCTTGGATTAAAATCTGATGCTGAACCATTATCATATGATTGGACTATACCAAGTTTTCCATCGAATAAAATTAAACGATGTATAGCTCGAATTCGTTATAATATTTCAACATTTGATTATGATTTATATAATATTAATTCAACTAGTAATGGGTAAATATTTTTGTTTTTAAATTCTATTTAAATTTCTAAATTTAATTATAGTAAAGTTAAATCACCAGTAAAAAACGATCCTGTTGTTATTGTTGATGATGGTATTCAATTACAAATTAATTTAAATACTGATCAAACTGGTCGAACATTTCAAGATCGAACACATATTTTCGAAATTTTACCGAGACCAAGTAAAAAAACTTTTTTTTTACGGAAAGTTTTTAATTGTTTTTGTTTTAAATCTAGATGGTATAAATGATAATGAAAATATTTATAATTGGAATATGTTAGGTAAACGTGGAAATATTGTTCAAACATATCCAGCTGTTGAATATGATTTTACACCAAGAAATCTACAAATTAATAGAAATGATCTTATTCATATACAATGGTCAGGTAGAATATTGGAAATATCAATTTTCTTTAGGTATTATCAATAAATTAAATTTAGGTTCAAATACACATCATAATGAAGGTAATTCCGATGGACAAGCAGGTGCTGATGGACAAGGGGAGGAGGGTTTGTAAAATAAAAAATTGATAAATTATTTATTTTATATTTTATTTTATATAGGAACTGATCGATCAAATCTTGTAGAAATTCGAAATCGTGATGAAAATTATCCATATCCATATGAACAAACAACATTTTGGAAGAATGTTAAAGTTCGTTGGAGTCCAATGGATAAATCAAATGATAATATTCGAAAAGATGATCTTGCTCTTTATTTTGCTTCATCCGGTTACTATCGGTTTGTTATTTTAATCTTTAGGATTTCTTTTTTTTTTATTTAATGTTGAAAATTTTAGTTGTCAACGTGCAGTTGATTGTACAGGAATTAATAATCTATATACAGTTGAAACACAAACAACAAAATTAGATAGTCTTCTTAAGAAAGCTCCAGCTTCATTTGAAGGTTTTAGATTTTATTCTTTTTTTCTCTCTCTCTCTCATTTGTTGGTTTATTTTAGGGGCACTTTTACAAGCCAATCCAGGTACATATCATATGATGTGTACAAGAAATAATAATTTTAGTAATCGTGCTCAAAAAGGAACATTAATTGTAACATAGAACTTATCATAATTTTAAATTTGTTTATTTTTTATAAATAATTTTTATTCTATTGATGAACAATATTATTTTTTTTATTATATTCGTTTAATCAATTTATATATTGTTTTAAACATAAATAAATAAATAAATAAATTTCTTTTTCTAATTTATTCATTAATTAATGAAAGTTAACAATAAGAGAAATATTTCAAAAAATAAAACAAATTATTTATATATTTTATGATGCTCTTAAACTAAGATCTGATTGAAATTATCGAAATTAGCTTGTCGTAATAACAAATGTTTCATGTAGATAATAACATTTTTTTTTGTAACCATTCTATAATCAGAAGTGGTGTCATTTTGAGATCTAAAACATTAAAAAATTAGCGAAAACCGTATCTTGTCTCATGTTTTTCTCAAAAATTAATTTTTAAACAGAAAAATTGAAGTTTTCCCCCTTTTTCTTCCAGACGCTTCGATCGATTGAGTTGAAACTTTTTGTGTGACAACTAGAATCAACAAAATATACACTCCAATTGGTCCAAGTTGTTACAAAAAAAAAACTTAGCTGTCAGCGAGAAGAACTTCAAGTCATTTTTGGCACTTGTGTCCCATATATCTCATAGAAGAAAGCATCCAGGAATTCTTAGTCTATGACAACTTTTGATCTATTAATCGAGATCTATCTATCTTGAAGATTTCAGAATTTTTGGTCCAGCCATTCTTGAGAAACTGGGGAAGATGCTCTTAATGTTTTTATTGCGCCTTCAATTGTTAAAATGCATAATAAAAATTTGTCGAGAAAATGATATCAAAACAGTGAAAAATAGAAGATTAGACCATTCGATGTTCGACAACATCAACTAATTTGAAGATTATACTGGTCACAGTGGAATCTATTGATAGATGTGTCATAATACACTATTACGACTCTGTCTAGCACTAGAATAAAATCATATTTCGTCACTATATTCACGAGGAAATGTTTCTAAGTGTCAAATCGCTTTTGATTCGGGACTATGTGCATGATGTCGATTCTAATGAGTTATCAATACTCTGAAAAGAACTCGGGATAATAGTTTATTAGGGCCAAAGTAGTGTATTCTTAAGCACAATGTCGTGATCTTCCTCAAAAACAATTGAATTTCGAGTTTTAACTTGAAACTTTGCACAACTAAAACTCTGAATGATATTAATTCATTGCGAAAGTTTCAATAATTTTTGTATGCTCTACTTTAAGACATGAACGATGAAAACTTTCTTCGTATACTGATATTTCCGAATGTGAGGCACGAAAATCAATGACACTTTCATAGTGAACTAATATCGTTGAGAATTTCATTTGTACAAAGTTTCAAATCGAAATTCGATTTGCATGATGACCTGAGGATAACCATAAATTTCGGTTAAAAAATTCACTAAAAATTTGATATGTCAAAAACAAAAGCTCAGACAACCAAATCATCTTAGGCTTTGATGCTACTCCTCATAGCCTATCATCTGAATACAATCTCAATCAAAAAAAAAAGTGATCAGACATTTAAGAATGTTCTCTTGTAAAAAAAAAATTCGTTTTATTGATCAATACCTACTTCTATTTATCTACCACGAATAATTCAAAATAATAAAATTATAATAAATAACTTGATAAATATGAAATAATCCATGTCATATTTTGAATTATTTGTCCTCTATGAATATTATAATAATTCTATACTAACTACTGATATGCATAAACAAAATGTCACTTCAACAATAAACAAATCTTTTTTTTTCTCTTCTCATTCTTTATATTTTAACACAACCTCTATTGGACAAAAACTTCATTTGTAAATAGTAAACTTCTATCTCTAGTGTGTACTTAAGAATGAAAAGAGTACTCACACTTTACATTATATCTTATGTTCCTGTTACTCATAACAAAAGATTATATGAAAATAAATAAGTGTGAATGTGAAATGAAAAGTCGTATGAATTTGTTTACATATGTGTAAACGAAATCATGTTAATTTATCACATTATGTTATTTACATAGACTATATGAGATGAAATCAAATTAAAGTTTTCAAAATATTACAACGAATAAATTTCAAAAAAAAAGTAATTTTCATAAGAAAAATTAATTTTACAGTAAAAGTTAAAAATTGCCTTAAATTTTTCTAAATAATATCTTTTTAATAGTATTTTTGTTTCTATTAGATGAGAATGAAGAAATTATTCTTATTAAACTTCATAGGAAAGTCAATAGATCCTTTATAACAATCAAATAATGTCGTTATCAATTACGTCTTTTCGACATAAAAGCTAACAAAATTTAATTTTGAGATAAATGCAACGAATCTCAAAAGAAAAATAAACAGTAACATTTATGGAAGATGCAAAGTAAATTTTGCTACGGGAAATAATTGTACACATTATTAAGCTGATCCTCCACTCAGAAGTGGTGTCCCGAAGTCGCCGTGCTTAGAGAAAGATTGATAACTCAAATGTAGGGATGTGCGGAACCAATTTTTTTTTATCCTGATCCCACACGTCTCTACTCAGGAGGCCGATTGTAAGATTTTCGTCAAAGTTGATCGGCTTTCGAAGGAATTTAGCTTTTTTTCTTGGAAATCGTTGAAAATAAAACACTGGAACTTCGCTGGAAAAAAAAATCGAAATTTTTCCAAGATTACGAAGTGTCACTCTCTTGTGCCACCCTTGTTTCCATTTAGATTCATATGAGTAGGAAAATTATATTTAATAGAAGAACCAATTGCTATTCTTTGTAGTACTAGTGTATTGCCTATATATATACAAATTCATTCTAGAATAAATCCATATACCACATATAACAATGTATCTTTTGTATATATACTAGAAAACGTATAACTATTAGTTGCAAAGTCACATTACGAGGTGTTTTTTTTTTGTCTATATTCGAAAGAAGAAAAAAAAACGAAAGAAAAGAAAAGATTGATGTCCAATGAATTGGAACGTAAAAATAAAGAAAAAAAAAACTAATTTGAATTTGATGATGTTGCATGTTCTTCATCCACATTGTCTTCTACATCAATATCATCATCATCATCTTCTTCTTCATCACTTTGTCGTGGTGATGAACATGATTTATCCATATCCTAAATATAAATATATATGTATTGTTTATTAAAAAACAATAAATAAATTCTTATACTTTTTTCACTACTGTTGCAGCTGATCGACGATGCTTAGCTCGTCGATTTTGAAACCATGTTTTAATCTATGATAGAAAAGAAAAATTTTAGTCAAAAACAAAAAAAAAGCAATTTCTCACTTGTCTTTCACTTAAATGAAGTGTTTTAGCTATTTGTTTACGTTCAACAGGTGATAAATATTGACTTATTTCAAATTTTTTTTCTAATTGTAAACTTTGTTCAGCTGAAAATCTTATTTGACCACCTTTACGTCGTGAAACATTTGTTGTTGCTGTTGGTGTTGTTGTTATCGGTGGATTACAACGTGTATATAAATATGGCCAATATGCAGCAGTTGTCGATTGTACTTGATGATGATGATGATGAGATGATGTTGGTGGAATCATTGATGATAGACAATCTTTATTGACAGAAAAAACAAAATAAACTTTTATTATTTATCCTTTAACACAAATTAAGTCGATAAGCACTTAACACTCACATCACTTGTTCAATGGATTATCATATTTTTTTTTCGTTTCTAACATAACTATGATGATCAGCTCATATAGTATTGATTTTTCTCGTCTGTGAAATTTATGTTTTAGGTACATATCAGTAAACTTGTTTATAGATCATTAGTTGTTATATTACTTCTTTTTTTTTTTATCACCCTTCATAGAATAACAACAGTACGAAAGTAAGAGAGAATTGAATGGCAAGTTCAAGAGCATCATAATTATATTTTTATCAATACTATATATGTATATATATATATATACATATATATGTCGAGAGAAGATAGTGAAAATGATATGTTGATTATTCTCTTATAGCAAAATTAAGGACAACAACCTTGAAATGTTAGTAGAAAAAAAAAATTTCTAACCAATGAATATCATTTCCGAAATCATTATTATATGATAAAATTTAACATATGTGTTCATTTCCTTTTCTTTTTTATTATTATTTCGAGAGATTTTATCTATGTTTGAACATACCGTTCCGGTCAATATGTTTATGTTGTATGTTGTCTTTAATTGATAATGGTGAAAGTGTATGATGTTGATAATTATTTTTATTTATTGTATCATGTTGAAGTTTTGTTGGTGGAGAATGTCGTGATACAGATGATAAATATGGATGATATTGATGTCGATGATGTAAATGTTTTTGTGGTGAAATTAAATTTGGTATTGTTGATGAAATATCATTTGATGGTGATATTGTTGAAATTGATAAGAGTTCAGGTGAATAAGCTAAAATTTGTGCAGCAAATGATGACCAAAGTGTTGTTGAATCAATAAATGTTGGTGATATTGATGATGATGATGATGATGATGATGTTGATGATGTTGATGATGTTGGTGTTTTTAAAATATCATCAATACGAAATGATGATAATTGATGTGAATGAGAATTTTTATATGATAAACAAGATGGTGTATAAACAGAGCAATTCATTGTCTCGTCGTAAGGTCTTATCTTATTCACGCGTACGTTTAATATATATGTAATAATGAAAATAGGCAGCAGTAAAAAAAAAAAAAGAAGTTGAGATAATATCTCGTGAAAGAATTGTCGTTGTTGTTGAAAAGGTGTATGGTGTGTGTGTGTGTGTGTGTGCAACAAATGAATAGGCCAATACGAGTACGAGAAAGCTTTTGTGTGTATCGGTGTATATAATAGAGAGATGTTTGCTCTCGATTTACTCGCACTGATGTCGTTGTATTTGGGATGTAAAGAGTGAATGAGAGAGAATAAAATGTTTTATTTGCCTCGTAATAGAGAAAGGTGATGATGAGAAGAGAAGAGAGAAGAGAGAAGCATATGCATTAGTAAGAGGACATTGATACTTATTGAGAGTTCAAGCTTAAATTTGATTGAATGAATAGAAATGCGAGAGAGAGAAAGAAAAAAAAAATTCCGATTGGATATAATCATCTCTTATATATGACAGGGAAGGACGAACGAATGAGTGAAGTAGAAGTATGTGCGAAATGACAAGAGGATCTATATAGAATATATTATTAAAATAAATTTCGAGAGAATATGTCAATTTTTTCTTATAATTGAAATTTTTTTTTTTGATAGATCTTTTTTTGTATTGCAATAAAAATAAATATTTTTTTATAGTTTTTTTTTCTTTTTTGAGATTACGAATAAATAGATATGTAAATTGATCTATTAATATATATATATATATATTACATATTCAGGAGAAAGAAAAAAAGAAAAGAACGTTTTATTGTTTTTTTTTGATTTAGTAAGAGTTGTTCATAGAAAAGTCTAATCAGTTTGTAACATATTTATAATCAAGGATATCTTAGGTGAGAAAGGAGAGCTCGGTGAATTTAGAGAAGAGGTACTAAAGACGATCGTCTCTTTCTTCCTAGCTATTTTTTGAATTTTTCTAAGTGGAAAATGAGCCGATGTGACCTCTAATTTGATATGAAAACGCGTTTTGTGACTATGATCACTCTCATGCACTAAAATTTTCTAGATCCGCTACTATCGGGGATGACTCCCTGCTTGCAGAGATATGCCTTTAGGATATGAGCAGCTCCTCTCACTTTGTCAAAATCGTAAAATGGAAAGAGAAAGTTCAGTAGTCCCACACCTTTTTAGTTCTCAAAAAATTTCCTTGCATCTCCACTTTTTTTTCTCTTCATCACATCCTTGCTTGTTTGTAATCTATATAAATATCACATACGTTTGAAAAATACTCTATTGAGTTGCAATTCATAAGTCTTTTTCTTTCTCTCTCTCTCTCTCTCTCTCCCCCTCTTCTTGATATACTTTTCAAAAGAGCGTGAGTACATATGCAGTAGGTAAAGAGCGGTAAGTTATCATCAGCAAAGAAAATCATCTTATATATATCGAAACATTTGAAGAGTGTCTATGTATAAAACGATATAGATTTAAATTTTAATGATAACATATTCATCATCATTGTGAATACGCGTATGTATATTTAAATCTAAATGATCATCATTCTATAGACAGACTAGAAGAAGAAGAAGGTGGGTATCGATTAACAGTAAGCAAACATCACCACGAGCACAATCACTATGAACTATTAGTCGAATGACAGGCGACTAGTGAGTGAATATGTGTATTTAGAAGTAAACAATCGTGATAGTGACGGCGGCGAACGTGTTTCTATTTGATTGATTCGTGCTTTCATTGTGGTAATAAGAGACACATTATAGTCTGTTAGCTAGTCTATTGTTCTACATCGATCTGCTGTCATTTACCAATCAATTGAGTATGAAGGATTAGTTAGATCGTGTGAAACAAAAAACAAAAAAGAAATCTGTCTCATTATTTCGTTTTCGTTTTTTTTTTGACCAATAATTTTAACTTGCAGTTTTATTTTTTTGTGGAAAGTCGATACGCATTGATTATATGTACATACCTATATATATATATATATATTTGAGGTAAACGAAATTTGAAACATGCAATGAGGTAATAATTCAAACGCAAAATCATGACGCCTGATTTTTGTTTGTGTCAAGTCAACGTTGATTTTTTTTTTTTAATTTGTTAGATATTTATATGTGTCGGATATTCTCAATGCTCTATTGTTATATAAAAGTTGACTTTAGATATTATATACACGCACATGTTAGATGAATCGATGATATAATGGAGACGATCATTGAATAAATGTTATTTAATTATTTTAATCAAGAAAGAATTTCAGTAGTGAAAGAAATTTTCATGAAAAAAAAGTCAAGTTGAAAGATCAATCAAAAAGAGAATATTTGTCTTATTTTCTTGCTATTACATAAGACAAATTAAAGAGAAGATCAAAAATATTGATAAGATAATTCATCTTTTTCGAATAACTTTCGAAGTGAAAGTAGATAATTAAATTTTATTGAAGTTTATCATCTCTGTTATGACATGGTCAATGCATTTTATATAATAATAATTAATTCAGTAGTAACAAGAAACATATATGTTACAGATAGAATTCGTTTTTAATTAAGTGTAAAACTATGAAATAATTTTCGTTTAGCACATACCTACTTTTTATTCTTACTAGACTAAATATTCATTGCTATTGATATGCACACCAATGACTTCTCCTGCGTCGATATCGACAAATAATTTTCGAATGTATCTTTATGAATAAGTGAAGTAATATTTTTGAAATATATAATTCTAAGAGAAGGCAACTATTATTCGACAACGGAGAATATACATATAAATTAAAGTATCCTTCATTTTTTTGGGGTTGGAAAATAACTCAACACAATTTAACAATAATAAAAAAAAAATACTCCTCAAAAAACATAAACTTAAAGATTCTTTCTCTCTTTTTTTTGTTTGGTCGGAGCTTGCTAAGACAAATTGAATTTCAACTGAGAACATTGGGGAACTTTACACTTCCTTAGATTAAATTAGACTTTAATTAAAGCTGAATATAACTTCATATATCAGTTCTTTATTCTCATGTTTTTTAAATCTTTTTAAAATTCTGTTTAGGAAAGAAGAATACTTCTGTCTTTCGGCTACCTTGCGGTATGAGATACTGCCTAGTGGTAGATTCCATAATCCAATATTGCTCCTCATACTCATTAACTAATCATACACTAGCTACAAGAGCAGATGTATGTCACAATATGGTCACTATGCTATCGGACTGATGATTCGAGACGAATAATTGTTAGTGACTTGCCCAGGGTCATTTCATGGTTGATGGTATCCAGATTTTAACACAATATCTTGTGGATATGTGCTGAACTAAGCTTCGTTTAATTTTTGTCTAAATCTCACCATTGCCGGACACACATATATATATATATATACGTTTTGAACTATTATACAGATTATAACTTGTATGATATTCTATATTTAAGTAACCTATCTATAAGAATATCTCTTGTTTCGTTTATGGTCCTATTATCACACTGATCTATCATTATATATGTATATGAAGGAAGAAACAAGCAGTTTTAGTTCTGAAAGTATACAAGAATATTATGGAATCTTATATTCAAATTCTTTTAAAGCTTCATGAAACGAAGTAGAGTTCCGTAAAATAGCATAGAATTCTTGAACTGTTGTTGTTTAATGAAATTGTGGCTACTGCTAAAGCTCTGATATGACAGAATATCATATGCTAGATCTAATATTATGATATAGGATTCCGGCATTCTTCAAGATATCAACCGTAGAGCTTCATATCATTTTGCACTAGTCTACTTGCCTATACAATTTCAGAATTTTATATAGTTCGATGATTGCTCAGAGAATTCACTGTGTCATTTTTAGGTATACGTAGCAGTGTAACCAAGAGTGAGTTAGACTGGTCGTCTTCGCCTCCTACCACTAGAAAACAATCACATCATCGACATTATATTGCATGGATTTCCTTCAAAATTGTAGGACACTATCCTACTATCCACAATCTTCTGGTTACGCAACTACATTACACGCTCCATATCATGCTTTTACCAAAAAAAACTCAAAACTTGTGTATCTTTTCAATTTCATTGTTTATCGATAGGAATATTTGCAAAAATCAATGAATGAAAAATATATTGATATTAATCAAAGAACTTTCTTCTGAAAAGATTTGCGACATTATCATATAATATAAACAGCTCTGAAAGCCTTTATTACACAATTAGAATTAAATAAATTGCTTTTGTTAAACATCTTTAAACTCTTGTTATATAGATAATCATTTACGAAAGAATATTAATGCTATAAAAATCCATTTATTGAATGATGTCGCTAGTCTACAGACAAATTTTCTATAATTATTGTATAACACACAAGAAAGAAATTAATAATCAAATTTATTTCTTATTTGTTGGAATGTTGCAATCATTTTTTATTATCTCTTTTATTTTTATTTTTACATAAACATAGCAAAGTGATATACCTATGTAGGAATAACAGACAATAAACAAAACTTTATTCTTTACCTATTCTTATCGAAGAATAAAATTTGTTCTTTTCTAGGACAATATATTTACTTTATTAAATTCAAAAAAAAAAGAAACTATTAAAATTAAATTTTTGTTATCAATGACAAAAAAGAAATATATTTTATAATTAAGTATAAAATGAAAAACAAAAAAAAACAATATTTTATCTTTATTTTTGTTTTGTTTTTTTTTAGGTCTTCTACAAAATAAATTACAGATAATCACAACAGTAAATGAAAGAAATTATTAAAGTAAATTCTAATAAAAGAAAAGCAAAAAAAGAAAGTGAAATTAATTATTTATTTCTTAATAAAAAAAAAAAACAGACATATCTTTGCATGTTTAATAAAATATTTTAATCAACAAAAATGATTTTTCAATCGAGAAAATAAGAATTCTGTTACAAGTGATGGTTATGTCGATTTTGAATATATATAGTTTTTATTTTATGATTAGTTTTTTTGGTTTCTTCTTCTAACGTCGATCTCTAAAATGACATTTATCATCTTTTATGTCATTCAGTGAATTACATCAACAAATTATCTGTTTTATCGTTTACCACAAAATAATTGCATGACTGTTTAACATTATTTAAATGCTTATTCCACATGTTTATGGAAGTTGAGAAATTATTTATTATTTAGAATTAAATTATTTATTTCATCTTGTTGAAATGTATTGAAAGAAGAAAGGCAAACATCTTGAATATTGAAGATCTTATATTAAATAAATATGTAGTATAGTTATAGATGCTTATTGTTAAGAAAAGTTATCAAAACTATTTAATTAAATAGAAAGGAGGATACAGTTAAAAATGATTTTATTGCTTTATTTCATCATTTTATATTAGTAATTCATGATGAATGATTTTGGCACTTTGTTTTTTTTTTGTTTTAGATTTTATTTAAAAAAAAGAAATAAAGAAATGGATCAAGTACAACAATATACTGAATCATGCAAACAATTTTTTAAGGATTCATATCGTTTAATTAAAAAATGTACTAAACCCGATCGAAAAGGTATTCATCAATGTTTTCTATAGAACTCGTATTAGGTTTACATTTTTGTATATATTAACTTATCCTATTAAAATTTTAGTAGCCGAATATATATTATAATGTAATTAGCTAGTTATTGAATACATAACACAAACTAATCAATCATAATTCATTTACTTAGAAACAAAATCAAAAGAATGATTGTCTATGTCGCAATCTCAGTAGCTCGAACTATTTCATATATATGAGCTTGTCAGAGGAGTTACATTAGAAAATTTTATTTCTGTAATAGAATCGAGTTAAACTTTGATCAATAACATCATGTGCATAACTGCAAACAACTTCTGGAGACGTATCTAGAAAAAGAAGATTAAAGTCAATCTGTGATATTTAAAACTAATACTTGAAGATCATGTATTGTAACTTAAGAAAATTAATCATTTTCGGATCCAATGAATACTCTCTCTCATTGTCAAATTAACTAATTTAAAATATGAATTACCCCGTAGGATGTATGAACCATGCTATTCGAATTTCAAGGTATTTATAGTTTATACCGTGTGATCATGCTTCAAAATTTCAGCAATATTGATTTTTTTTTTCGTCATGGTTGGATGAAGCTTCTAGAGTTATATAGGGGAAAAAAAGTAATTTTACGGAAAAATCCAATATACAGGTAATTAAACACTGTTGCATAATTACTTTTGAATATGTGTGATATTGTTTTAACACGTCGAATTCTGTTCAACTATGATGGAAAGAAAAATCAATATTGCTGAAATTTTAAAATGTAGATATATGACATTGACTGTCAATACCATGAAATTTTAATTTCTCAGTTTATGCACCTTACGCACAGCTCATATTTTCAATTAGTTACTTTAATAGGGAGAATATTCATTGCACTCAAATATGATCAATCTTCTTACAGTACACAACCTTCGAATTGTTGATTTAAAAAGTTCGTAATTTTCAAAGGGATGAAATATTTATTTTTCTAAAAAATATTTTTGTTTAAAATTAAATCTAAATGTATTATGTTCATAATTGTTTAGAATATCAAAAGATTGCTATGGCAACAGCTATTGGTAAGATAAAATTCTTAATAATAAATAAAATCTTTTTTATATTTAAAAATAAAAACTTAGGATTTGCTATTATGGGTTTTATTGGTTTTTTTGTTAAACTTATTCATATACCTGTAAGTATTTATCGTTTATTATTAAATCAATTTAATCTTTTGAATATTTTAGATCAATAATATTATTGTGTATGTTAATGATTGAATTAATATTTCGAAATTTATATTTTGATTTTTTGTTTTAGTGGTTCATAAATGATCATCAATCTTAAAGCTAATCGTTTCCTTTTTCTTCTTCCATAAAAGAAAAATCATAATTATTGATTTGTAGAAAAAAAAAATATATATTCATAATAAAATAAAAAAAAAAAAAAGAAAAATTTGATTTTAAGCTTTCTGTTTATTTTTAAGATGACATCAACTGTCGAAACAGATTTAACACAAAAATTAGAAACAAGTAGTTTAGAGGCAGCTAAAAATGAAATATCAATTGGTAAAGATACAGCTGATATTATAAAAGCTCAAGCAAATGAAGCATTTAAAAGTAAAACAAAACAAAAAACTTTGTTTTTTTTTTTTTTTTGTTGAAAACTATTTCATTTTGAAATCTAGATGGTGATTATGAAAAAGCAACTGATTTATATACAAAAGCAATTGAAATATATCCGGATGCGATTTTATTTTCAAATCGTAGTTTTTCTTATCTTCGTCGTGAATGGTATGGTTATGCATTAATTGATGCTAAAAAAGCACTTGAATATGATCCAAAATATATCAAAGTAAATCATTTTAATGATTGTATATAGAAGTTGATGAGAAAATTGCATGTCAACTTTTTTCATTAGAGAACGAGATTATTTATAGAGAAAGACTTGTTCTATTCAATGGTGTATATATAGATATATATTATTGAATTCTGCTACATGCTGAAAAGAGAGAAAATTAAATTGATAAAAACTATAGATTTCATATTTTTAAGAAAATCCTCCTATACTAAATTGTAAATCATTTAGAATCAATATATCATTAAATTCTTCAAAAAATTTCTTCAAAAAATGACAATAAAAAAGCTCTAACACATAGCAGTTATATATAACACATGTACAAATTTACATTATCATATCTCAGTAAAATATTAATAAATAAAGTCGCACAGGACAACTCTATATATCGTAAAGAAATCTCTACAATTTTGTGGATTTGAAATATATTTCAAATTGCTAAACATGATACTATGAGTCGACAGTATGAGCTATCGAACGGTATACACATCGTTGGACAATGGTGAAGCCAGAATGGACTCAGTCTATCATGATTCCACCATGAGCTGAAATATTGCCTCTGTCAAATCATTGAACTAGAATGTGGGTCTATGGTGAAAATTCCAGTAAGATTGGACTTCAAAATACTTTCTTTTATAAATTGGTTTTCTAGAAATCCTATCAAATCTCGAAGCAAAAAATTTTGTTTTACCATTATCTAAAGATTCTGAAAAAGGATTCACATTCAGTTATAAGAGCATTTTTTCATACTCCATCACGCCGCTAACGAAAAGTAAATTGTTGTTTTTTTTTTGAAAAACCTAGTAGCGTCAGAAGTGTTCTACAAAATGTACTATTTAGTTGTCAAACATGTTGCCTCAATTCGGAGTTCTTTTTTTTTTAAAACTAAAATACATGAAGTGAAAGACAATGTCAATTTATTTTTGTGACACATCGCTAACACTTGTTTTTTCTTACTAATAACTTTTCTGAACAAAGATTTCTAGAGCTGATTTTTTCAGAACATCTAAAATAACTTAACATATAAAAATTAGCTCTAGGAAAATTTATTATTTTGAGATACATGTATTTTAATTTTGCAAGGTCACGTTGCCAACGAATGACTTTGTCTATACACCGTTGAATAGAAGAAGTCTTCCTGAACAAACCTACATATATTTCGTTCTCTAAGCAAAATTTTATAATTAGTTTTTCATTGTAATTTTTGCTTAGGCATATTATCGTCGAGCATCTGCTTATATGGCTTTAGGAAAATATACATTAGCTTTATCCGATTATGAATATGTAAGTTTAATTTATAAATTTAAAAGAGAAAAAAACAAAACAAGATAATTTGATGTTTGAATTTCAAAAAAAAAACCAATTACAGGTCACAAAAGCATGTCCGAATGATAAAGATGCAACAATGAAATATGAAGAATGTAAAAAAATTGTAACACGTATTCGTTTTGAAAAAGCCATTGCTGTTGATGAATCATCAAAATCAGTTGCAAATCAAATTGAAATTAATACAATGAGTAAATTTTTCTTTTTATTTTTTGAATTCATAATGTGTTTTTTTTAAATTTTATTAATTTATTTTAGCTATAGAAAAAGAATATGATGGTATACATTTAGAACCAGATGGTCGAGTAACTAAAGAATTTATGTTTGCACTTTTACCATATTTTGAAAACCAAAAAAAACTTCACAAAAGATATGCTTATCAAGTATAACAAAGAAAAAAAACTAGATTTAAATTTTTTAAAAAGAAATAATAATTTAATCTTATTTTAGATAATTCTACAAATTCTTACAATGCTCAAATCATTACCAACATTAATTGATATTACTGTACCAGCAGTAAGTATTATATAATTGAAAAAAATTGAAATATATTTTTGATCATATTTCGATTTAGAAACATAAATTTACTATTTGTGGAGATGTTCATGGACAATTTTATGATTTATTAAATATATTTAAATTAAATGGACCACCATCCGAAGAAAATCCATATGTAAAAAAAAAAGAATTGAATAAAATATATTTTCATCAAAACAAAAATTTATTTTAGTTATTTAATGGTGATTTTGTTGATCGTGGTTCATTTAGTGTTGAATGTATTTTAACTTTATTTGGCTTTAAATTACTTTATCCTAATCATTTTTTTCTTGCTCGAGGTTAATTTAAATCATATTTTGATTTAATTTCGAAAAAAATTCGTTTTTTTTTTGTTTTCTAGGTAATCATGAATCATTAACAATGAATCAAATGTATGGATTTGAAGGTGAAGTTAAAGCAAAATATACAGCACAAATGTTTCAATTATTTACTGAAGTTTTTAATTATTTACCATTATCACATTGTATTAATAATAAAATTCTTGTAAGTTTAATTATTGTTTAAATATTATCTAAGAGAAGTATTGAAGTAAATTAGTCAAAATTTAAACTTCCAAAGACCATCACAGACCGTATATCAATAATGTCTTGTTATAAAATAATCTCGCAGGGATTGCGGATCTAGAATTTTTTGCGATGGGAGGGCAGGGATGACGATGAATATAAAACGTGCTTTAAAGCTCATTTGGAAAAACTCTGACAAATCTTCTGGAAAGGAGGCGATCGCCTCTCTCTGTCGAAATCCGCGCTAATAACTTTCTTTTTTTCTTTTATTATGGATTTATTTTGGGTTTTAGGTTATGCATGGTGGATTATTTAGTAAAGATGATGTTACATTAAAAGATATACGTGCTGTTGATCGCGTTAAACAACCACCTGAAGAAGGATTAATGTCAGAAATATTGTGGAGTGATCCACAACCACAAAATGGTCGATCGGAAAGTAAACGTGGTGTTGGTAAATATCGAAAAATCTTTTTTTTCTTTATTCTATTGATATTTAATGTCAATTTAAATATTCTATTTTAGGTCTTCAATTTGGACCTGATATTACTGAACGTTTTCTTAAATTAAATAATTTAGAATATGTTGTTCGTAGTCATGAAGTTAAACAAGAAGGTTATGAATTAGCTCATAATGGTAATAAATAAAATTCTATAATTTAAATATATAAATATATTGTTTATATTCATATTTAAGGAAAATGTATAACCGTATTTTCAGCACCAAACTATTGTGATACAATGGGAAATAAAGGTGCTTATATTACAATAACTGGTGATGATTTAAAACCTAAATTTACATCATATGCTGCTGTACCACATCCAGCTGTTCGTCCGATGATGTATGCAAATCAATTATCAATGTTTGGTTTGATGTAAAAACATCATTACGAATAAGCTTTAAGTTTTATTACAAATAACCTATCATCCCGGTGACTTCTTTTTGTTTCTTCTTCGTTTTCTTTTTTCTTTTGTGATTACTTTCCTTTGCTTGTTCTACTTTTTACCTATTCATTTTAGAATTCCGTTGGTATGTGCTTTTCTTCATTTTTCACTCGATATTCTTTTTCTTTTCTCTTTTTTTTCTAATTCTTGCTCGTTGAAGTTCCATACCATTCTCATATTTGCGCAAGTTTCGCGAATCTCTGTAGTTCTTTGATGTTCCTTTTTTTTTTTCTTTTTTACAAGACTTTTCTTATTCAGGAAATAAAAACAAAACAAACGAATGATGATAAAACAGTATTTCGATTGGTTTGTTTTTGATTTTGTCTATAATAGTTGATTTAGAATATGATCAACAAATCCAATTTTCAATATTATTTTTCATAATGTTATGCTTCTTTATGTAAAATAGAAAAAAATGAGAATACAGAAAGAAAAAAAGGCTTATGATAAGGGTGAATATACTAATTCATTATATATTTTGTTTATAAATAAAATAATGTAGAAATATCAACGTACGATAACGACAAGACATAACAGCATCATATATACATACGACAAAGGTTAGAGATCATATCAGATATAAAGATATGCATAAAATAGCTACCATAGCGAAGAATCATAAGAATGAATCGGAAAAGGACAAGAATAAAGATAAATCGTTATCCAATATTGTAGTGTTAGAACTATCCTTCCCTATTAATTGATCATTTGAGACATTTTTCTATAGTTGAAACAAACAGAATTAGATGTCTAGATTTATATACGACATTGACTATCAGTTTTATATCTAACCAGTTGTCATGAAATGTATTCCACATCAAGGATTCGAATAGTTATATGCCATCAATAGACATTTGTAAAGCATTTCTGGTTTCTTGTTGTAGAGCAAAGAGATAAGAAAATCATTTCAATAATAAGGAACATCAATAAATTTATTCAGGAAAGAAATATAAAAAATAGTTTAGGTCAACAACTTAGTAGTTAATTGGAAATGAGAATATCGCAAATAGCCAAGTAAATAGGGATAGACTGATTTTATTTTAATCTAATTCAATATGTCTAATCAATGTCATTGATACATTAAGAAACTATAGTTTATAGTATTTCATACGTTAGAAAAGCATTTTTCTCGTAATGTAGTCATCTGCAGATTGCTAAAGAACTTTTGTTTCAGAAGAAGGCTTCGGTAAGACTAGAAAATTCTAAATGTGATTCATGCCCATGGATCTCTGAAGCCGAGTTATGACCGTTTTAATGAATTTTCGATTCAGCATTAGATATTTACCGAAAAATCAAATAACGGAATTTCGATCTGAAACTTTACCCATAGATAGGACTGATGACTCTGAGAAGGTCCTGAAAATTTCAGTCGAAAAGAATGTTCCTTTATCGAGATATGAAATTTTTAGGTCAACTCAATTTTTGTAGCAAACGACCATTTTTTGAAAATTCAATATTTCGACAAAGGAATATTCTTTTCGGCTGAAACTTTCAAGGTATTCGAATTGTTTGTGGGTGAAATATTTTTCTTTAGTCTTACCGAGATCTCCTTGTGAATTGAAACGACGGGTATCAGTTCGAGTAGTTCCTTCGTTAGATGTTTCAATTGAAGTTTTTTTTTTTCAACATAATTTTGCTGTTTTATTACTAATTTTTTTGATGAGTTTTTACTTTCTTGATTAAGACAATAAAACAGATATTAATAAAAAGTCATTTATTGAATCAATCTCAATCGAAAATAAGACATCATCGGATAGAAACACACTTTCATTCTTTTTTTCAGATTAGATGAAAGAACGAAGGAAAAAGAAGATCATATACTGTAGTTCATATTGAACCTGCTAATGTTAGGAATTAAGTAAAAATATATTGTAGTAATGATAGCTCTATGGACTTACTCGTTCGATATCGAAAAAAAATAACTAGTCATGTTCAGGTCTTATTCGATAAGTAATAGTAACTTTAGACGACTATCTCTCATTCACGTAACTTATTTTTCATATTCGATATCACGTACAGACAGATAGACGGATCGTCATTAATAAGGCAATCAAGTTGTTTAATAGTTTAAAATGTTATCTCAATTACAAATCTATCAGATCGTGCTTTATCTTCGGTCTTGTCTTCGGTTTTGTTTTTACGAAATCATTTAGATCATCTTCCAGCTTTCCTGACAGTTGAAGCTTAGTCGTCAAAAACAGAACAGTGCTCTTTATGAATAAATTTCTGATTAAATAAGAACCCAAGACGATGATTACAGTCGTTGAGATGCCCAAAAAACGGGTCACTTTATAAATTTTATAGTGGTAAATAGTTTGTAAATTGATGTTTGGCAGGCGCAGTATTATGATCTTATTTTTATCGTGCTATACACAGTTGATAAAGATCTGAAAATCGAGTATCCCACCGCTTATGATCATTTGCAATACAGTGAAATACGGTCGTAATAATGCGGCTACCCTATAGAAGCGAAAATTTTTCTTAACCATTTAAAACTAAAATGAATTGTTTTCAACAGGATTTTACTACTATCATATCAACTGAAGGATGATGTCATATTGAAGAAATATAGAGTGTTATTTGCGTTATCAATACATATAATAAGAAATTGTTCTTGAGCTTTCTGTACGGTACTATAGTGTTGACATCATTAATTTTCGTTTAACCTAAATAGATAATATCAACTATGGACTTCATACAATCAATCATTTTTCTATTAAGTTACACAGTGCTGAAGTGTACACTCCTTACTTTATTTTGTTATTAGTTATCGTAAGTCAATGTTTAAACTTCCATTGATTCAGAGAATATTTAAATTATTGATTACTAATTTAAGATTTCTTTATTAATGAAATGTTCTTTTTTTTTGATAGAATTTCATATCGGTGCAATTACTTTTTACAATAGCTTACTTGTGAAATTGAACTTCAGATTCTTATCTAGAATGAAGCATAACACTGGAGATTTCAATAGATTGAATCATTCATTTCTATTTGACGATATAAAAAGAAAAAAGATACACTATTTATTCACGATTCGCATGTACAGATTAGAAAACAATACTGTTGTATATTTCAAAGAGAAAATATTATTGCGATAATTGACCGATAATTCCTCATTCATAAGTGATATCAAGATCATTAACATAATATTGAATTTTTAATTCAGATAATACATATATATAAGAATATCTCAAGATAATATAACGTCTTTTTTCTTACGAGGAAATCACTTCAGATGCTCTTCTCCGATTTCAATGATTTTTTGCCTATAGATACTACATAGTGTTGTAATAAAAATTTTTAAAGGATTTGAGTTTTAGCAAAGCTATCGAGATTTGTTTCTAAAGACCACAGGATTTCGAAAAATTCAGCTTTTTTCGAATTTTGATCTGAAATTTTTTGCATATAAAGAACTCAGCTAGATCAGCTTCCGCAAACAATTTCACAAGTTTTGAATAAAATCTCTTCGAAATATGAGATTTTTAAGGTATAGATGCTTTTCTATGAATAGAGTATACAACAGGCATTTGTTGAAAGTTTCATATCTCGAAGAGACTTTGTTCAAAACTTGTGAATATTTTTATGGACGCTAATCTAGTTGAGTTCGCTATATGCACGAAGTTTGAGACATAAATTTGAAAATAGAAATATTAAAAATTCGATACTTTAATCGAATCTGAATAGAAACACAAATTCTTTTCGGATTTTTATTAGAACATTAGGTGGTATCTATAGGCAAAAGGTCATTGAAATTGGAAGGAGGTATTTGAAGAGATTCTCTCATTAGGCAATTTCATTTGAGTACTACTAAATGATAATGCTCAAAATACGACTGGTCCGTCTAGGAGTAAACCTCAGAATAAATAGAAATTTTTCTTATTTTAACAAATTAAAATGTCGAAAACTAAATATGCCGTAGGAGTTTACTAACTTTTGTCTAAGATAGGAAAGTAAATGAATTCTTCACTTTAAAAACCCCTAGTGTTTAGTTTTAACAACATGTTGTGATGTTGTTTCTTTACATTTCAAGAGCTTTTCTTGTGAATAATCGTCATGAACGTGATCACTTTCGACGACAAAAAGTTCTTAAGAGATGTTATAAGTTATATTTGATGACGATTTCTCTTTTGAAGAGAATAGACACAGGTTCAGCATTTTAATCAGTCTAGAAAAAATCTTCTCCTTAATAGATAATATCAGTGACATGACATAATTCTGCGAAAATTTTGAATAATTGTTTTTTTCTGAAAAGCATGACTTTGATAGAAAATGATGGTATTGACTGCTAATAGAGTCCGATAAAAAATAGAAAACGTTAACTAATTAGAAAAAGACAAAAGTAATGGGAGTAACTTTTTTCTGACGTATAAAATTATATCTCCACCTTTTTCAGAAGGTGTAACGTGATGGTGAAGACGAAACACGCGCTCAAAGCTTCTTAGAAAAGTCGAGGTATAATTCATGCGTATAATATCTCTTCCATAGAAGGTACTTTAATACTATTAAAATAGAGTATCAAAACTGTTTTCCGAAAAAAAAATCAATGCTAATGCTATCAGCACTGAAATTCCATATAACTTCGTCTTTCGCCAGTGGTTGCTAATATGAATGTCTTTGCCGTTAAAAGTACGAAGAAACATTTTTTTTTAAATTTCATATGAAAACAATTTTCTTCCTCAAAAAGGTAAGAAGTAAAATCGAATTTTTTGTTTCATCTCATAAATTGTCTCCGAGTAGAAATTTGATTGTAGCATAAATAATAATAAAAAAGTAATACTACCATGCATTTCAAAATATAATTAGTTTCACTGGTTTTTGAATAACTTTTCATACGAACATCATAGAGACCTGTAGTTTTCATCATTCAAAAGAGAAGACCTAGGACTACCGAAATTTGATTCCTCTGCAAGTGACCAAGTTGGTGAGTTGTTGAAGAAGATTTTTGAAAAAGTTCTTCTCTTTCGATCTACGCAAGGTCAACATTCCTAGCTTGTTCGGTCCGACAGTGATAAGACTTTCTGAGACCTCCATTTTCATCCAATTGATCTGTGATCACGTAGAAAAGTAGTTAGGCAGGGTAATTCATTATGCTGAATCGAATTCGAATTGATCTGATTCTGTTATCTCAATATTTCTGAAATTTCACAATCAGTTTCCGTGTAATGGACTCGACATTGCGGAAATATTAAGATAACAATATCGGATTAGTTCGAACATAAAACCAATTATTAACATTCGACTCAGCACGATGATTTATTCCTGCTAAACTACTTTCCCAGATGTTCATAGATCATTTTGCTGGAATCGGAAATTTCAGAAAAACTTTTATAACTCTCGAATAGAACAAGCTAGAGATGTCGATCTTGCCTAGATTGAAAGAGACGATTTTTTTTTCTATCGACTAATCCAATTCAAAGTATAAATCGAAGGCGAAATAACTTTCGAATATTACTTTCAAAAATCTCCTCAAAGAATTCATCTAATTGGTTGATTGCTGACTAATCAAATTTCGGTGGTCTAGTTCTTCTTCATTGAATGATGATAACCGTAAGTTTCTATGATATTCTTATCAAAAGTTACTCAAAAAAAAACAGTGAAACACGTTATATTTTGTAATGGATAGTAATTCTGTTTCAGAAAAAAAAAACAATCTCGATCAGCTCATAACATCTTTATACATCTCTTTCCATTTATTCATTTGTTCCATCGTTATATTTCAGTGTGTATCTCTCTTTCTGGTTTCCATTATGTGATAACACTCATGAAAACTATGGTTATTTTAAATACACTCTGGAACAAGAAATTTTTTGTACACCTATCCTCTCTCTTCTCAGAAAGGTCGGCCTATCCCTAACTGAAAATCTTTCTATATTGTTCCGATCGAATTTATATATCTAAAGAAAATTTTTTAATAGAAAAATTTATATTTAATTTTATCAAATAGTTTTAGTATTTATTAAGACTATCATAATGAATAATTCGATTGTGGCGCTTCTAAGCCATTGATTTCTTTTTCTTTTCTATGATATATAAAACATATGTGGTAAATTTGCTTGTTTAAAATTAAATGTGTATGAGTCAACTATTCATTTAAATATATCTTTTAGAATATAATGGATAAAATGGATATTCCTACATTAAATCATCATGTTGGTTCAACTGAACGAGTATTTATTGCTCATGTTAATGATTTAAATGGTTTGTATTATTATTTTTAAATAAATCATCTTTCTATTTCAATAAATCTTTTTCTTTTTTTGTTTTTTTGATTTTCTGTATAGATTTTTATTTACATTCAGAATTAGTTCGGGATTCACTTCTTAAACTTGGTCAAGAACTTTATGATGAATATTCAGAAGCATTAACGTATAATAAACTCGTTATCTTGGTTTATTTCTAATTAATTAATTAATTGTTTTCTTTTTTTTGGTTTTTAATAGAAAAAACTCTTTAGGAATAAATGAAACACTTAATATAGGTGATTATTGTGCATGTCCATCCGAAAGTGAAGATTGGTATCGTGGTTTAATACGTCAAATAGATTCAAATGGACATGCAATTGTATTTAAAATTGATTATGGTGATGTGCAATACATACCAATACAATTTTTACAACCATTACATGTAAAAAAGAAAAAATTTTTTTCTTCCTAGCTTAAGATTTATGTGTTTTTTTTTAATGTTTTTTTATTAGAAACGTTTTATTCAATTACATCGTTTAGCATTTCATTGTTCATTAGTTAATTTAATTAAACCATTAGATGGTTGGTCATTAAAAGTAATTGATGAATTTCGTTCACGTTTAACAACAACATTTCTTTATGCAAAATTTATTAATTATAATGAAATAAGAGATATATCAGAAGTTGAAATAACAGAAAAATCATCAAAAACATCATTAAATAAAGATTTTCGTAAGAAGAGGAAAACAAAAAACAAAATTTTTCTTATTAAAAAAAAAAAAAACAAATTTTTTTCTATTAAATAGAACAATATCAAATGCAACGATTAATATTACCTATGATTGATAAATTTCAATATAAACGTATGTTAATTAAAAAAAAAAACAAAAGAATTTATTTATTTTTTATTTTTGGTAGATATTCCATTGGAAAAATTAGATTGTATTCAATCAAATCAGATTCGTTTGCTTTATTATATATGTCCAAGTCTTTTTTATGTTTATCTTCGAGAAAATATAAGTTCTTATATAAGTGTAAATATGAAAGTTTTTTTTTTTCTGTTGTTTTTTGAAAAAATTAACTTTTATTTGATTAGTTTCAAAATGATTTACAAAAAGTTATGCAAAAACATCAATCAATAACAACACCAATTAAATATCAACCAATTGCTGCACAAGATAATCATGCTATATGGCATCGAGCTGTTATACTTGGTTTGATATAAAAAGAAAAAAAAATTTTTTTGCTTTGAAAATTTTTGTTTTTTTTTTGAAAGATTTTACTTCTGATTTAACAAAAATTTGTGTTTATTTTATTGATATTGGTCAAAGAGAATATGTTTCAATGAATAATATTCGTCAATTACCTGAAGAATTTCATCATAAATCAGCATTAGCTATACCATGTCGTCTATACAATGTATATCCAATTAATGGTAATGATCAATCAATATGGGAATCAAATGATCAAGTACATGATGAATTTAATAGACTTATGGTTAATAATGTTAGCTGTAAAGTACATATAAAACAAGATCAAATTATTTATGATATTGAAATCGATATTCCGAGTAAGTTATTATTTATTTTATCAATATAGAATTTAATGTAGAAAATATGACATCGATCTAAATTTTTCATGATGGGTATCAATCTAAGTAGATCAAATCAGTTGGTCTGAAATCCCTGCTGACACTGTACTGTCGAATTGGTGTATCAGTCCATCTGTGGATAGTGATATTGAACATAGTTAACTTCCAACAAAGTTATATAAAAAATAAATAAGACACCGACCAGTAATCTGTACTGGTTACCATTCTGATGTGAATATATGAAGTTTTTTTAGAAAAAAAATGTTTATCAAGAAATTTCGATTTCTGTTTATATGTAAAAGTCAATTGAGATCCCTTTCATAAATGTTCTAATTTTTCATATTTTATTTAAGTTCCTCTTCTTCGCTCAAAACAAAATCAATTTTCATTAGATAAATCAAACTTAAGATAAATACATGAGAAGATAACTCGATATTTTTTCTATATTTATACTTTTTTGATTGCACATTTTAGAATTCTTGAAGAAACATGATTGTAGTCAATTGCTTCTTTTTCTGTTTGAAAGAGCATGTGAAGTTTCAATGCTCTTTTCTTTTTTTCCTTCATTAAGTTTTTTGTTACTATTATATAAAATGTACTTTTATAAATAGATGATCATTTTTCAAGATATTATACTTGTCATCCTTTAAGAATTTAAAAAATAAAGAGTACTACAATCTCATATGTTCTTTCAAGCAAAAACAATTAAATCTATAGAATAAGAACCCATAGAGAAATCCGAGTTGCCAAATCTTGTTTGTTGAATAACTTCTGAAAATTTCATGCAAGATCGATTTTTAAAGAAGGAGAGAGCTTAATCTACAGATTATGTTAGCATTTCATATAGTTAGTTAATATGAATTTTAAATTTCTTATATTAAAATAATTTTCTCATGATTAAATAATCTTTTAAACAATAAAATACGTTCAAATAGATAAAATAAATATATTTCTAATTATTTTAAGAAAACTACAATATTAAAGTATTTTTCATTTTAGTATGTAGAATATATAAAAGTTTGCATGTATGAATTATTTACAAATATTATTGAAATAACTACAGCTTGTAGAAAGGAAAAATATCTTTCGTTAGTACTAAAAATTGAAAAACATTGATTATCATCATCAAAATAAAATAAGTATTTTATCTGTTTCGGTTAGTAGCGGTATCTATCGTATAGTTTGAAAATTTTGCATTGGTTGAGTTTATTTTAACCAAGTATGTCTGCAGTGCTGGGTAAAACTTCTTCGACAATATGTGAATTTGTTTGCTTCTTCTCCTTCTTCTCCCCTCTTTTATTTTCATTGATTCTTTATGCTAAATTATTCATTTAAATGAAAAAAAGAATAGAAAAAATATTATTTTATCATTGATGTTTTATATATTTTATTTGAGTATGTTACATTAGAATAAAATTCGATTGTAAAAAGAAATATATGGATAAAAAAAATATGTATTTTCTTCTTTTCATTTTAGAAATAGGAGATCTCGGTACATTTCTTTTTGATAAAAATTTGGTTTCTCGTACAACAATGAATAGCAATTTGCGTCCGAACTTTAATTCAGGTCAACAATTACCACAATCATTTGTACGTGCACAACTTCTTGCATCAGGAATGACTCCTTTGAGACAACAACAAAGATCTATACAACAAAATGAACTTTATAATAATCCAAATAATATGACTCAACAACCACAAACTCGTATGTCACATACTGGATTACAAAATACTAATGTTCAACAATCTCCTAATACATTGTAAGTTGAAATATAGTATAAATAAATTGAATAAATACGAAAACTCTTTATGATGTTTGCGAAAACAAAAACTGATCATAGTTATCGATTGTTTTCAAACATCATAAAAGTAAATGAATCTCATCAACAAAGCATGAAAATCATAGTATTAAGAGATAATTTCATTGAACTCTATATCGTCGATAAATACAATAATGCTACACCTTTTGATTATTAATATTAACTAAATGAACAAATTGATAGAAACATGGGTGATCTTTCCTCATGTAGAACTGACAAGCGACATTCTGCAACTGATTAATCACTTTTAAGTCAAGACTATGCCCATCATGCAGATCCTAATGAACTATGAATATTCTGAAAACTTATAATTTTTTTTATTCAATGCTATTATTCCCTCCGGCAAATTGAATTTCGACTTAAAACTTTATACACAAACAGACTTCTTGATAATAGCTTAAGTTTCAAATCTTTTGATTTACTCCTATTCTAAAATAAGAACTTCGAATCTATCGTTGTTAGAGCCAGTCTGGTACAAAATTTTTGGACTCGAGCCCTACTCGAATCCGATTGGGTGCGAGTAGGATCTGATGGACTCTAGTCAGTATAATCTTCGCAATAATAAACGTAGGGTCTAAATTTTCTTTTCAGTATGTTCATAATTCAACAGAATCTAGATGATGCATATAGTGTTGAATCTGTTGGCGGAACTTTTCTTGTGAGATCGATCAGAATCAGAGAAATTGCATTTGAATAAGAAATTTTATTTATTGATATCAATTATGTACATACACTTTAATTTCATATTGAATTGTTTTCGTCTTTATTTTTCTAATTAAATGAAAGATCAATTTTATTTTAATATTACTTCAGAGCTATTACCGGTTCATCATCGACTATATCCACTCTACCACCTCGTAAGACTGTTTATTTCATTTTTACTTGTTATATTCCTATATCTATTTTAGAAGATGGACTTTATACAATAACACAAGTTCATAGTGCTGGTGAATTTTATGGTGTTTCTCAATCACGTGAACGTGAATTAGAAAGTCTATTTAAATATCTCGAAGAGTTTTATAATAATAATTCTATTAATGATCAATTATTAAGTGTAAATGTTCTTGTAGAAGGTACACCATGTGTTGTACAACAAGGTGATAAATATCATCGTGTTTTAATAAAGTAAATATAAAAGAAAATATTGAATAATTTCTTTTATATTTTTTTGTTGTCTAATAAGACGTCGTGAAAATGATACACGAGCATCAGTTAAATTAATTGATCGTGGTGATGAAGTTATTGTTGATATATCAGAATTATTACAAATTGAGAAAAATATTTCTTCAATACCAATATTTGCTCAACCATTTCGTTTACGTGGTTATGATGAATTAGTAAGTAGAAAATCAAAACAAAAACAAAAAAAACACTATCCTCATTCTTCATTTAATTTATTTATTCTCAAATTCAAATTTATTTTTTTTTTATTTTAAGCAAAATTCAGCTAATTTAACTCCTACTTTGAAAAAATTAATACTTAATCAACGTGTTCACATTACTCAAATAAATCCAATGACAATTAATGGATTTTATCCTGTTGAAATTATTTTAGCTGATAATCATTCTGTTAATAAAATACTTTTTTCTAATGAGAAAAATTTATTAGTAAGTGAAATTTTGTTTTTTGTTTGGCATGATTCATTATATTTAAAATCTAATTTATTAGAGTCCAACATCAATTTCAAATAATCGACCTAGTTTTAATCAATCACATCATACTTATATTGAGTAAAAAAAAGATTCATATTCTATTATAAAAATATTTTCATATTAAAATTTTTATTTTAGATCACAAGTATTTAGTAATTCAAATAAACATCCATCTACAATTAATCAAGATTTAAGTGGACGTTTATCTATGACTCATAGAACAAATGATATTTTATCAACATCATCAAATATTTTAACAGGTCCATCACGTACACAACCTGGTCGATTTGGAACAGGAAATTCAACAGCTTCAGTTATACCTTCAACAAATGAACAAATACCACGTTTTACAAATTTAACTAATCGTAATAATCAAACAGTAGATTCAACAACATCGAATTCTATTTGGAATAAAGAACAAACTAATAAATCAAATTTTAATATTACAAATCAACAATCATTTGGACGACAACAATCAAGTTCATCTCAATTTAATAATAGTCAAAAAACTGATGATGATAAAATATCTATGACAAATAATAATCAAAATCGTTTATCATCAATGCATTATGATAATCAACAAGTATCATATGAACAAAAACGTTCATTTAGTAAATAAATTATTAAAATTCAATAGAAAAACAAAAAAAAATTTTTTTTTTTTAGGTAGTGGATATTCTCATGATGATCGTAATGAAAAACAAATGAGTGGAAATCATTTTCAAAAAAATGATGATAGTTCAAATGAAAGTAATTTTCGACGAGGTGGTTTTAATCGTGGTACTGGCTTTCCTGATCGAGGAGGTAGTTAATTAAAATAGATGTCTAACATAAAAGAAAAATTTCTTTATCTCCAAAAGCAAGGTTTTATTTTAGATGGAATTTTGACGATTGTCTAACGTTGTTCGACTTTACATTAGGGTTACGAGTAAGCCACAAGAATATTAAGAAGAAATTAAAAGAATTCAGACCTATGACCTATTGTTGAAACGTTATGATCGTTTTAATGAAAACGAACATGTCTTTCTCGAGATATTCAATATTTAAAAACACAGCAGTTTACTATAGAAGGACACGGTAATTGAGTCTACTTGGAAATTGAATATCTCTAGAAAGACATGTACGTTTCCGGTGAAACTTTCAGGACTATCAAACATACCTATAGACATAACTTCAATTTGAAACTCTTTATAGGTGCGAGTTCTTTTAAGCTTTTCTTAGTTTTACCGAAACTTACAATGTAGTCTTAGTGTGAAGTCGAATAGTGTATGACAATTAGATATGTTTCCTTGTAAGCTATCGAGTTCTTAAAATATGTCAATTTTCTGAATCCTAGACTTTGGGAAAATTAAAATTTCGATCTGAAACTCAATTAAAATATTTTCCATAAAAACTTTTTTGAAATAATTTCTTGTTTTTTATTTGATTTTAAAAGCTCGTGGTGGTTTTAATGATCGTCATATGAATCGAAATAACGATGGCAATACTAATGATCATAATACACAATTTTCAAGCGGATTTTCTAGTAAGTAATTAAAAAAAAAAAACAATTTTCATTTATTTTCAATTTAATATTTTGAAGAACGTGGTGGAGGTTTCACTGATGGAGGTGGTAAGCATTTCTTTTCTCTTTTGCTTTATTTAATAATATAAATGCTTTTTGTTTTTAGGTCGTAGTGGAAATTTTCACGATCGAAATAATTTTAATCGAAATCAAAATAATGATTATAATGAAAATAATATGCAACGATCACAAAACTTTAATAATAATAATACTCGTGGTGGATTTCAAAATCGTCGTGATCAAGGCGACAATAGAGATCATGGAGATTTCGGACGACGAGGAAGTCAACGTGGTGGTCAACGTGGAGGTAAAATTTATCGCTATTTTTATGAGACACAATATCAAATCACTATCACGAGTATTGATAAAATATGTTCAGAGCGTATTGTACTAATATTCGATCGTGATAGACATAATCATAAGATCAATGTTAATAGCTTTTGTTGTTTTTTTTTATTCTATTTAAGGTAACTTTGATAGTAGTAATCGTGGTGGTCGTAGTAATTTTCGTGATCGTGATAATATTGGATTACAATTAAGTTCAGATTATAATAATTCATTGAAAACATTCAATAATTCATCAAACATCCGACAAACAAATATTAATTTTGAAGCTGGCGATCATTTTATTGAAAATGATATACCAAAAGATAATATATTTAAATTTGTTATTAGTCATATTGAAACAGCAAATGATTTTTTTATTCAATTATTATCTAAAGGTAATGAATTAACGAAATTAAGTGAAATTTTACAAAATGAATATCAACAAGCACCAGAAGCAAATATAAGTTCATTGAAAATTAATCAACCATGTTTAGCCAAAAGTTCAGATGATTGTTGGTATCGAGGTAAAAATTAATTTTTAATCGTTTAAAAATTCACCACTCAAATTTTTAGTTATCTTAAATCATAGATCATCGTTTGAAATCCAAAATATTAGTTCTTCCTGCTGTGCCTGTAAAAAAAATGCCGACACATACGAATGTCATTACACTTGATCCTTGATAAGAAAAAAAAATCGATTTTTGTTTTAGAGTGATCTTAGTATTTAGTACTTTTATTTTCATCTCAAAATAATTTATATATTTTCTAAAGGCCCTTGAAATTCTGTATCGTTTAACATATTACTTCGATAGTCTGAAATATTAGCGAAAATAGTTAATACCTTATATGTTTGCAGCCGATAGTCGTTTCTATTCATTATCATGATGTTACATATTTTATGTTTATCTGAATAAAAGTGTGACTTCTGCTGTTATATACTAATAGTATGTATTTATTGACATCTTTGTAAGTCTCTCTAGTTTTTGATGAGAAACTATAGAACCAAATGTTTTGCCTCATTGAGAATCATTGAATTCTTAGTTTCAAAAGTACCTATTTAGTTTTTTTTTTGGAAAATTGTATTTTCCTCGATGTTGTTTTAGAATCAGTTCAAAAAATTACGTTGAATTACATATATTTCAGGAAAATTTATGTCCTACGAAAAATCAACCTTGAAGGATCTGCGGGCAAAGTTTCGAGAAAAAAAATGATTCGGGAGAAGCAGAAGTGAGTTTTTTTTTTTCATTAAAAATATATGGATACAATGCTAAATGGACGGAGCTTGATATCATTCATCAACATTTATAACATCGACTAACTTTCACGACTAACATTTTAGTCTTCTGAAATAATACCTTAAACAATACAGATTTTCAAGAGCTTTCAGAAAATATATAGAAACTATTTTGGAACAACAAGATTCTGTGTGACCAGGACCAAAATACTAGGTAATTTTCATGTTAGCCTCAGGAAGAGCTAATATTTTGGATTTAGAAGTTTTAAATGATGGTCTATCATTTGAGATAATAAAATAGTAAATTAAAATTTTAGCAGCGACCAGCTTAATCGATGGACTTTCTCTTAATATTTCATTTTTGTTTCTTTTTTTTTTAGCCACTGTTCTTTTAACTGGTTTAACTAAATTAAAAGTCCGTTTTATTGATTTTGGTGATACAACTGAAGTTACTTCAAATACTATTCGACAATTAGAAAAGAAACATTGTTTAGCAGCTCCTTATGCATATCAATGTAAATTTGAAAATGTTCAAAGTAATGATTAAAACGAAAAAAAAATTTTTTTAAATTATATTTCAATTATTTATTTTCTTAGTTCTTGATAATGTAAATATAAACAATATAATAGATCAATGTGTTGGTAAAGAATTTAATGGAAAAATAAAAACAAAAACTTCAGATAATAAATTTATTCTTGAGTCCGATGATTTTCTTCAAATTTTACTTCGAACAAATGCAATTAAGTAAAAAAAAACAACTAACAAAAAAATTCATTTATTTTAATAAAAAAAAAAACAATTTTTTTTTTGTATTTAGATCGAAACCTAAAACAATATCATTAAAACGTTTTCATTATGTTATTATTCATTTTGAATGTGATAAACATGAATTTTTTATTCAAGATGATACAGAAACAGCAGATAAAATCAGTGAACTTGTTCAAAATGAAGAACCAAATGCTCCAACATTAACAATTGATGAAGTTAAACAATTATTACCAAATACAATGATTATTGCTATGTTTGACAATCAACCATATCGTGCTATTATACAATCAAATGAATCCAATAATAATGATGATGATGATGATAATATTAATGTTTATTATGTTGATTATGGTAATACAAATTTATGTTCAAAAACATCATTAAAACGTTGTAGTGAACAATTAAGTTCATATCCATATCAAAATAAACGATGTCAATTATATGGTATAAATTTAAATGAAATTGATAATGCATTTAAATATGTTCAAGAAAATTCTGATTCAGAAAATACTGAAATTTCAATTATTAATGAAAAAAATTCTTTATTTAATGTTCTTGTTTATATTAATAATGAATGTATTAATGAAAAATTTGGATGTGATCTAAATTTAATTGAAAATAATGATAATAATATTGAAATTGATAATCAACCGAATATAATAACATCACCATCACCACCATCACCACCACCAACAATAACAACGATAATTGAAGAACAAGAACAAGAACAAGAACAACCAATATCAATTGATGAAAAACAAACTAATGATGATGTTTTATCACAAAATGAAAGTTCAGCAGTTACACAATCTGAGAACAATGAATCAGTGACAGAAAGTATGTAAACACTTTCGCAAAACTAAAATTTATTTTCCTATTGTTGTGTACCCCTTTTGGAAAATTCTTGACTACATCCTTGGACCATGGGTTAAGAGGAAACTCCCATCTATTTCAATTAGTCATATTTCTAGATTAAGATTTAATAAGCAAGCAGTGATTCTTGATGTTCTCCATTACTTGCGTCTTAACTTGCCAACCAAATACTTAATTATTAAAGTACGGTCTATCAAAGAAAAGAAACAGGACCGAGCTCTTCATGAAAAAAGATACAAAGCTCGAAATGGTTTTAAATAAAAGCCAACATCTGTGTATAGTTTTTATCCGAACAGACTTTCAGTATATATTGTATTAAAATAAGAATCAAATATAAAAAACTTGATTTTATTCTCACTGGCAGTTTCAGAACAAAAATCTTGAATCCTGAAGGAAAAGTTTCAATTTTTCTGATTGAAAATAATATTTTAACAATTTAGACATAGATGGTTTTTTTTAATGTTTAAATCCTTTAAATTTCTTCACCATATACATGAATAATATATCTCATGTTATGAAAAAAACACAAATATGTAGTTTTTATATTGACTATTAATAGACATTTAATGATTTAAATGTTTTATTCCATGCTAATATAAAGCTATTCTTTCAATAATATCTTTGAAAACATAATTGTACAATCTAAATCTATTAAAATCTGACCGTTTTTGCGAAAAATCTTCTATATTCTGGAAGAGAAGCGCATATCATATTGGCGGTTTCTGACCGATTTGAATTACATGGAAACTCAATTTCAATTTTTACACAAAGAAAACCTTAAATTAGTCTAATTAATGATGATTGCTATAATGAGATACGAAGAAATAAAACTATCCAGTGAGAAGGATGGTGCTACTCCAAAGATTGTGTTAACCTTCCCAACGTAATATGTACTATGTCTCTACTTCTAAACATAGATTGTCAGTCTTCCGAAAGAATAAATATGGATAAAACATTGATCTCTAACTTAAGAAATATAAATAATTCAAAAAAATAAAATAAAAACAAAAAAATTTTTTCTTTAGAAACTTTACCAGAATATCGTCAAGGTTTATTAACACATATAGAACAAACTAAACCATATGTATATATTCAATTAATACCTGAATCTGAACCAATAATTGAACAAATAAATAAATTAATTACTAAAATAATCCAAGATAATCAACATAATTCATCATATGAAATCGGTGATCATGTTATAGCACAATTTAGTCAAGATGATAGTTATTATCGTGCTAGAATTGAATCATATTTATCATCAACAAATTCTTATACAGTTTATTTTCTTGATTATGGTAATTTAGATGAAAATGTACAATTTGATCGTTTATATTCATATTCAAATGAATTAGAAGATATTGAACCACAAGCTCATGGATATTTATTAAATAAAGTTGATATTGAATTATGGAATAATACATTATATTCATTAATGGACAGTAAAACAAATGATATTATTGAATATACTATTATAGATAAAAAGAATTCTATTATTGATATTAAATTGGATAATAATAATAATAATATTGAACAAATAAATTCAATAAATCTAGAAGAAAATAAAATTTTTTCAGCTAATATATCATCTGTGGATAATAATTTTTTTTATATACATATATTACCTAATGATAATTTACATCTATATGAAATTGAAGAATATTTACAAACATATAATAAACAAACAAAAGATCAATGGATAATAAATGATTTATGTATTGTTTTAAATAATGATAATAAATATTATCGTGGTCAAATTCTTGATATTAATGATAATAAATATAATATAAGATGTATTGATTATGGTTATATTTTAGAAAATATTACAAATGATTATTTATTTATATTATCAAATGATGATGAAATTTTAAAACAATTACCATTAGCACATAAATGTCAATTATATGGTATTGATTATATTAATCAAAAAAATGTTATTAATGATATTATTCAATGTATACCAATAACAGAATCTGTTACAATTCATATTGAAAATAATGATGAAAATAATCAATGTTTATATGTAACACTTATAAGAGAAAATAATGATAATGTTAATATTCAATGTTTATCAAAGAATAATATTGATACAATTGAACATGAAAACAAGGTATAATTTTATTTGAAAAAGCTTGGACTGTTTTCAAATTAAAGCTAGCCTTTGTGCGCAACTTTTCATCGGACGGAATTTTAAAACTTCCTTCCATTCATTTTTTATGAGCATTTTAATGAATATGGTGTTCAAAACAAGCATAAAAAAGGTGACTCGATCGATAATGTAAATCCCATGTTCTTTCAGTTCAGGAATAAAATATCAAAAATCTGTCCGATGAAAAGTTAGCTCTGATTAAGACCCTTAAAACAAAAAACAAATATCGGTGATACACCGAGCCGAGTGGAAGTTATTTCAATTTTTCTGTCTAGAAACCATGTTTTTGAGAAAAATGCTACAGAAGTTTTAGAAATGGATTTTTTCATTCAAATCTAGAATAAATCATATTACAATGGTATTTTTTTTTTAATATATTCCAGTGGACCGTTTTAGAGTACGTAATAGATGAAAGTAACTAACGCCATCTGACATGCTGGTTAATATAAAAATGTTCTATTCAATGATAATGCAAGTGGCAACATAGTTTTTCCAAAACTGAAAAACTTTAAAAAACCACGAAAATATGGTAGTAGACTCAAAATTTCATGTGATAAGTCTTTGAAAATCTGATCATTTATCAAAAAGTCATATATATTCTGAAAGAAGAAGCTTCGCTATATCTTCCTATGATACAAACTTAACTTCGATATTTTTTGGAAAATTCGAGTATCTAAGGTAGGAGACCCCTTTAAAAAGTTTTGTCTCATATTCAAGAGAAATTAACTTTTTTTTTTTATTGCGACATTCAGCTTGACACATTGACATGTTCTTTTAAATAACAAAAAAAAATTAAATATAGAAAATACAAGTTCACAGAGAGCTTGTAGTTGTCGAATAAGCAATTTTATCATGATCTTCCCACGATAGTCTCAATATATTCTGAAAATTTTAAGTCTTATGCGATATCAGCTTTTGACGGGTAGACACTAGAGCTCGTCATGTTGGCTTCGGATTCTATTGAGTCCAGGCTTTCAAGTGTGACACGTCGATATTTTGTCCACAAGTAGTTCTCAGTGAGACTACAAAGATTCATTTTCATACGCTTTCCTTCTCGAGTTACAACTGTTTTTCTGCCTTAGACAAGACAAAATCCATTTATGAAATTTTTGCCCAGAAATAGATGCTATGATCATTAGGAATGAATGGATTTCACCATATATATATCTTGCCTGAAGCAGAAAAACAGTTGTCATTCGAGAAAGACAGCATATGAAGATGAATTCTTCTAGTCTCACTGAGATCTACTTGTGGGCGAAACATCTGTGCGCCACACTTGGAGCCCTGCTCTCATGAGAAATGTGTAAAATATGCAAGTTACCAAATAGAAAAAAATACCGAAAAGTATCTCGCATCCTTCAGGGTGACTATCCGATGTAAAAAATTTCATTGAAAGTATCACACTCTCAGCTTGAAAATTTTACATCCAATGGATTTTAATTGAAGCTCAAAACAATTGTGATCAAAGAAGTCTTTTTTTTTTTGTTTCATTTTAATTATGGATAAGTGTTTCTTATTGTAATATACACGCAAGTTTTTGTTTTTGTTTTGTTTTGTTCAGGCTAATCGTTTCTAAGTGCTGTTATTATTTTCTATTCTTTATTGAAAATAATAGTTCTCAATATTTGTTTGATTTTTTCTTTTTGTTTAGGAAGAGTCAGATACTAATGAAAACAATGAAATAATATTATCAAATTCAACCGATTCAATTAATAATATTGATGAACAAAAAATATCACAAATAGAAAATAATAATAATAATAATCAATCGAACGATATAACAAATGTAACTGAAAATAGTTCATTATTATCAATAACAAATAATCAAACAATTGATTTTGGTGAAAATGATCCATCAACAACAAATACAACAATAAAAGATGAAATAAATGATTCAATATCATCGAATTAATCTGTGATACATATTTTTTTCTCCTACAACAATGACTTTATATAGTTTGTTTTTTTTTTCTCTGCATGAGTTGAAAGAAAAAAAAAAGCTTCATATTTATCGAAACTTATTAACAGTTCATAAGGTTGTGTTTTTTTTTTTGTTTGCCTAACTGTTATAGTTTTTTCTTTCAAACTTCCGCTACTAAAACATGTTTTTGTTTTTTCTTTTCCTCGTTTTTCTCTCTCTAAAAAAAACAAAAGACAACCTAACAGTTTTCAACTGTCTATAGATGTTTATGGGTTGTTAATGTTTCATTATTTGAAAAATAAAATTACATAGAAAACAAAAAAAAAATGTTAGAAAAAATCTTTTTTCAAAATAATAATACAGAAAATGTAACATATTATAATATCGATTTTAATAAACAAGATGATATGTTGTACACAATAATCTCTTCATTTTTCTTTGTAATCTAGATTATTTTGTTAATCTATTGTTTTTTTTTTTTGACACGTTAACTCTAGATTACATGAATACACTAGTCATAAAACACACGTCATGTTCTATAAATAATTTCCTAGATATACGATCATAAAAACTATAAACAAATAGTATGTCATTATTATTTATTCATGAAATCAACCTAACATGTTCATAGAATATATTTAATTAAGAGTGACAACAGAAATTTTTTCTTATTATTTTGAAATAATCCTATACCATCAAATTTCATTTCCTTTCTTTGTAGATCTGTAACTAAGGATATAAATAGAAAATCATGCATAATCATTTCAAATATGTATAAGACATTTTGTTTTTTTGTATGTAATAGATCAAGCCTATTCATATCTAACCTTTCAGTATTATTTGATCAAAAGAATTGAAACTCGAGATTATAAATGAATTGCAAATAACGAAAGAAAATTCTAAATCTGATGGATACAATTAATCATTGACTTATCGATAACTATTATTAATTATTTATTTTGTTTATTTATCTAGTTCATATTATAAAAATATATTTTTTGTTTTGTTTTATTAAATCGAACTAATTCAAAAACGAAAAATAGAAAATTTTAATATACTTCGATTAAGAATACTAATAAAGCAAAAAGATAGATTGTTTATGCATGAAAAACAATTGAAAAGCATGATTATTTTTTAATGAAGAAAATAATTTTATATTTTATGAATCATCGTATGATTAAGAATTTATTCATATATTAATTAAAGCATAACTACAAATATTAACTAAATATAGATAGAAAGTTATATGAATAATAATTGATCATCAATAAATGTATAATAATATCAAACAAAGTTTAATTGAACGTTCCTTTTTCTTTTCTTTCTTCAATTGATCAAATTATTGATATTCTTTTTTCTTTTTTCTTTGCAGTTTTCAATGAAAGAGCTTCTTCAAAGTTAAGTATTTATATCCGGTTGTAATCGATCATGATTGAAAAGTTACATACGTTCAATAATGAACTATCTTATATATTGATAAAAATAGTGACATCTATTATTAAATTTTGTTTTTTTCTGTCTTAGTTAGTTGCTAAGCAATGACGCTGCGTTGTATAACATAAATTGTTCGCCGTCCGATGCTCGTTCTGTTCGTTTGAGTGACTAATCGATATAAGCATCCTATCCTCTCTATGCCTAGCGCTACTTGCTTGCTATTACGGCCGATATAAGCGTCCGAGCACGAGAGAGAGAGAGAGAGAAAGAGACGCAAATAAATACTTTTAGTCTATCTTTTGCTCACATACACGCATCCTTGCCCTATGCCTACGCCTTCTCTTCCTGATGCATTCTGAGAACGGGCAAGTATCGAACTTTCTCAATTGTACAATGTATTTTTTTTCCGCTCTTTCTCTCTCTCTCTCTCCATTTCTCATCTGACAAAATTTTCGTATATATATATATATATATATAACTGACATATTTTCAGTTGTCCTATTTTACAGATCTATTTGTCTCTGTTCACTAGTAAAATTTTTATTTCTTATTAAATCAAACAATCAACAATCATGTCAAACAAGGACGAAGAAGTACAACGTGCTAAATTAGCTGAACAAGCCGAACGGTATGATTATATTATATTATTTATTTATTTGAATATGTTTTTTTTTTTAATATTAATTAAAAATATAATGAATTTAGTTATGACGATATGGCTAATGCTATGAAGAAGGTTACTGAATCAAATAATGAATTAACAAATGAAGAACGTAATTTACTTTCGGTTGCATATAAAAATGTTGTTGGTGCACGTCGTTCATCATGGCGTGTTATTTCAAGTATTGAACAAAAAACTGAAGGTTCAGAACGAAAACAACAAATGTCGAAAGATTATCGTGAAAAAATTGAAAAGGAATTAAAAGATATTTGTCAAGAAGTTTTAGTAAATAAGAAAAAAAAATTATTTATTTATTTATTTATTTATTTATTTGATATGTTTTAGTCTTTACTTGATAAATATCTTATACCAAAAGCAACAACGGCTGAATCAAAAGTATTTTATTTAAAAATGAAAGGTGATTATTATCGATATTTAGCTGAAGTTGCAACAGGCGAAGAACGTCAAAGTATGTTTAAAAATAAAATATTTAAAACAAAAAAAGAAAACGAAGAATAATTTTTTTTGTTCTTTTTAACAGAAGTTATTGATGAATCCCAACGTGCATATAATGATGCATTTGATATTGCTAAAGGTCAAATGCAACCAACACATCCAATTCGTCTTGGCCTTGCATTGAACTTTTCCGTATTTTATTATGAAATTCTCAACGCACCTGATCGTGCTTGTCATTTGGCTAAACAGGCTTTTGATGATGCTATTGCCGAACTTGATACACTTAATGAAGATTCATACAAGGGTTAGTCATATAAATGAATCATAATGATAAAAAAGATTATTATTTATTTATTTATTTATTTTATAGATAGTACACTTATCATGCAATTACTCCGGGATAATCTTACGGTAAGAAATATTTAGGTTTTTTTTTGTTAGATGAAAAATTTGATTTTGTTTAGTTATGGACAAGTGACGCACCCGATCCAGATGATCCCAATCCAGTTGAAGAACATCAGTAATTGTTTTCTGTTCTGTTCTTTTTTTTTTGTCTGTGTACAACACACATACACACAACCGGTCATCATGCCAAATTGACAAAAACCTTTATAAAAAAAACTTTTTTTTTCTTTCTTTCTTTCTCTCTTAACATCACTATCAACTTATACTCTTTTTTTTTTCTTTATATTTTTATTCGTTTGTCAATGTCAACTTTTTTTCTCTTTCTCTGTGTGTGTGTGTGTGTGTGTGTGTTGGTTGTAATCAGTTTTTCTCATTAGCTGTTTGTTCATTTTCTTCTTAAAAATGTTCGTCTTATTCATGTATCGTCGGCATCGTATGTTTCATGTAGAAAACGAAAAAAAAATTCTGCATACATTAAAAAAGAAGGAAAACAAACTTTTTACATAGACATACACATAATAAAATTATTTCTTAAAAACAAAAAAAAAAAAAAAGTTCAATATTGATATAATGACTTTTAGAAATAATGAAAAATCATCAAGTACATCTATATATAGCTTCCGATCAACTTAGAAACTATTAAATAAAAGACATACACATCACGACATTCATCTTGATCATTAAATGTTTCCCAGACAACTCATTTTTATAATCGAAAGCAGAGTACGACATACTATTTTTTTCCATTTATAGATTTATTGATAATTACTCGTTTTTTTTACGCCTCTTTTTATTCATATATATACACGTATATTTAATGTTTAATTTATTATTCGATGTATTTTTTATGCGAAAGTATTCGAATTATTTCTAGTCAAAATTATTTTACCTAGACACAAAAAAGACTAGAAAATTCTATGGATTTTTGTTTTGATAATTAATATTTCATTCAATGACATTCCTAATGGGAATTTCGAAAGATTTCAGCAACAAAAAAAAAAACAAATAAAACAAACAAAAAAAAAAGAAAGAAAGAAAAATCATCATTTTGTCGTTTAGAGACCATCCACGTCTCTTTGCTCCGATCTCATGAGAGTCGAGACGTGACAAAAGTCTAACGCAAGAAAACAAAAAAAAAAGTATTTTATAACTTAAAATTTATTCAATAGAAAAACATGTAATTTAAGTTAATGATGTTGATAAATATCAAACTGACTTTTTGTTTTTACTATTTATAACCAATTTTTATCATTAAAAATTGCCAACTTACATTCCTATGAAGAAGAAAAAATATCTTTTTCTTTTTTATCTTAAAAATATTCATATTCATTCCACATGTACTAGAGTAGAGTATGTCTTTTGTTCGATTGTAAAAAAGGAAATTATGTTTATGAATATCTATTGATTGCTAAAAAAAAGAAGAATTAATCAACTTACGATTGATGTTATTCGTGATTTTTCTTGTTCATTAAATTTATATATTTATACGGTTGTTTTTTTAATATAAATTTATAAAACGATAAAATATATTGTTTATGAAGATCAATAGATTGTTTTTGAATTTATAATAAATAATTGTTGTTTTTTGTGAAAATTTATGAATTATTTGAAATGAAATGAATAGATGAGTTTTTAAAAGTTATTTACACACTAAAAGTAGTTATATTAAAAAATTTTTCTTCTCTTAAGTTCCATTTAACAGGAAAATGAGTTTTTACTGAACAGCATATATTTTTAAAATCAATTTTAAAACTAGTAGTTGCAATAGGCTCCATTACCGGATAAAAAGTACCAATATTTGAATTCTTTAGTTTCATAACTTGACCATACATAGAGCATGTTGAACTCTGATCGCAAGAACTAATCAGGACATACAGAGGAGCTAGAAGTTCAACGTAGATTTTTTCTTCAGACAAGAATATCTCAACATAGAAAACAAAGCTTATGACGTTAGACCTCTTATTCAATAGCTCAATGCTGCTTCTATCACCGAGAAAAATTTCATGTCAAACAGTTTTAGTTTGTCTAATTTATGAAGAATTCTTTGAATGATGATCTCCACATAAGAGTTGATGAGAATCATCGAAAAGTGATCGGTATCTACGGCTAATTTTAAACATTTGCCTTAAAATTTTCTCCAGTTAGTGTCCTACTCTAATCAAGTTTTTCTTGAATATTTCATGATCGTAGTCGTTGATGAAGAAGAGATTCATGTTGAGAACATTCTATAAAATAGATACTTCCCTGCGCCTCAAGATTACAGTGGATTGTAGTATCCTATCTGTGATACAATATAGAGATGCGAATCTTCATGCGTTAAAAAAGAAAATGGAGATCAACGCATTTTAATAATGGAAAACCAGAAAAGTACCGAAAAGACTGTTTTGAGCCCTAGGAAAAAGATCAATGTTTTCATCATAAATTCTTTGCATTAAGACCTATCAATCTCGTGTTATTGCTTGTGATCAAAGTATATCGAGCTGTATTTCTAGTCAAAATATCAGACAAAGAATTGAAGTTTATGTACTTTTTATCCATTAGTAGAACTTCTTGCGACTACTGTATTTGAATAATAAGGATCTTAAAATTTTCATGAATTTCTATCGAAAAGTATATGAGAAATTTTATAAGACTCTTTTTTTTTTGCTTTAGTTCTTAATCATAAAAATAAGAATTCTTTTGCATTGTTATCCTCTTTAAAAAACTTTTCAATTAAATATCAAATTGTAGTTTCGAATTCCTTTTTTTTTGTATACATTGATTATCTTAGCACTGAATTGAATACATGTTACCATATAAACTAACGCGAGAAATTTTCAGGTACCTTCCCAATGATTTAAATGATATTTTGTCTATAGATACTGTTCAATGCTCTAGTAAAAATCCTTAAAGGATTTTGGTTCCTATCACTTTCTTCAAAAGTTAAGAATGTTTTAATTTTACTTCTATAGTATATAACATAAAGTGTGAGCCACAAATAGCGGCACTACGATAAAAAAATGAAAAATTTCCTCAATCAGTTCAATGAAATAGGCTGATTTTTTGGTTATTGTTAGAAGTTTATTCAAAGATCAAGTAAAAAAATACCTGTTTAACGTTTCATAGATAATATTGAGTTGTCATCTAAGAGAATAATAAGAACAAGTTACAATGAACTTTATTAATGATTCTATATTGATGTATGTAGAGCCAATTTTTTAAAACTAGTCAGTTTTAATCTTGAAATTCGTACTCTATAAATGAAATATACAATTGCAGCCCTTTGTGTATCAAAACACCAAGTTTCTTGCAAAAACCAGTATTCTTTGTTTGAAAATTCGAAATTTTGTAACCGTTAACTTTTAAGCTAACTAGTTTTGAAACTTTACTTTACGTACATCAATATAGAATCATTGATAAAGTTCATTGTAATTTGTTCTTATTATTCTTTTAGATGACAACTCAATATTACCTATGAAACACTAAACATGTGCTTTTGTTTTACTTGATAACAAGTAAAATGACTTTCATGATACTAACAATAATACTTAATAGTAGTATTTGGGTACCTTATCCGTATGAAAAAAAGCTTTGAATAAACTTCCAACAATAACTAAAAAATCAGTCCATTTGATTGAACTGATGAGGAAATTTTTCATTTTTTTATCGTAGTGCTACTATTTATGGCTCACGCTATATGTTATACAACATAGAAGCAAAATTAAAACGTTCTTAACTTTTGAAGAAAATGATAGGAATCCAAATCCTTTAAGAATTTTTACTAGAACATTGAACAGTATCTATAGGCAAAAAATTGTTGAAATCAAAGGGAGACACCTGAAAACGTTCTCTCGTAAGATTACGTTTAATCTCAAATCCGAGATTGAACACATTCAATGTCGGATCGAGTAGAGTGTATGAATTAAAACTTAACCCTTGAGTAACCGTTGACACATATATGCGTCATAAGTTTTATCATAACTTCCTACATTATCATTTTGTTACGGCTTGTTTTAGGCTCATGCATTAATAAATGACTATGTACGTGATGTAAAGCCACTCTATTTTATGTATGTGTATCTTTTGTTGGTAACCAAACAATTAAATTAATCTTTAGATCGACGCCGAATTTGGAACTCTTATTGATGATGAGCTCTAATGAAACAATAACATCTTAGGTCATACAATCCTCAAAGGATGAACTAAGTCAAGATTTGAATACTGATGAACAGTTTTCCATTGAAACAGTCTTTGTAGTTTAAAATTTTTCATGACTTTGCAGATTCACACTTACTTGATCAATTGATAATTGTATTTATTGAAATGCCATTACTCCATCGGAGTTCATCGATATGAATTCAAAACTCAACATTGATCTACAGACTAATTCAAGTTATTACACATATTCTTCACTTATTTGACATTGAATATTGACATATATAAATAAATTAAACATGTCCATATTAGATCAGTAGTTTCTTCAGATTATTTAAATTTGAAATCAATAGAGTACATACTATATGAAGGTAATGACATATAATGTCGATTACGATTTTTATTTGATAAACACATGTCGAAATGAACATTCATCAAAAATATTTTATTAGAAGATAGTTAATAATAATTTACTATCGTTTTAGAAGATATTTTTAATGAATTCATAAAATTTCAGTTAATTGTCATCTAAATAACATATTTTCGATGAGTTCATTTTAAGATGGCAAATTAATTATGTACATGTTTATCTTTCTTTCTCGTCTCATTTCATTTGTAAATGTAGATTCTATACTGCTCAAAAGCGGAGAAAATTTTGGTCTACCCCAACTTATCTTTAATTGGGAATTAAAATAGGTCGTCTCATTTTAATTATTTCTGAATTGGATCTATATTGATTTAAGTGGGTTCCAGATACAGCACTCGTATCTCGTCAGATGGCTATATTCAATTCAAATTCACGAGCTATTTTGCAATACAAACACCGATCGAATTTAAGCATCCCTCACATTCCTTCCTTTTTTTCAATTTAGATAATCTAAAAATAATCATTTTAAAAAAATTTTCATGAATCATTCAATGTCCGATGTTCCCGCGTTAAAAAAAAATCATTGGAAAAATTTTGATAATGTAAAATAATCACTTTTTTTGTATTCTATGAATCGTTCAATTTCTCAATGTCTCTGCATTGAAAAAAATGAGAACAATTAGAGAAATAGAACAAAGATTTTTTTTTTTCGTTTAAATTTCAACGATTATTTATCTTTAAAAAAAATGATTATTTGAACAATAGTTTGTTTACAACTACTTTTTTTTAATGTAATTTATATGAAAACTTATCTAAAATAGTAGACATTTACAACGGCAGTAAAGGCTGCGGCAATAAATCCCGTAATCCAAGTAGATGACTCTGTCTATCGACTTCCAATCTTAACCCTTTACCCTCGGCTGGGTCGTTTTCGACCCATTCGTACGATTTACATAATTTAGTAAAAAAACATCTGATTGAGAAGATTGTGGAATATTTGTATAGAGAATTGAATGAGCTATAAATGCGTAAAAAAAGAATTTCTCCTCAATCATTCTTTACTCGACTTATTTGAGTCAAAAAATTGTGAATTTTCGAAAATGTGAAAAAACCCGTTTTCTGAGTTTATTGCTTTTTCTTACTTACGTAGATTGAGTACTCAGACATTCTAATTGTTGATGTGTACTGCTACTACACTAACCTCTTTGAAAGAAAGATCAAATGGATTTGCTAATGATTCGAGAACGCACACCATCCTTCAAGTCAATTTGGGTCGTTTTCGACCCATTCGGGTCGAGTGACATAAAATTTTTATTTTTCTGAAATGACTTCCTCTCGTTAATATGATTGGATAATTAGGATATTTTCTTATTAACAACTTTTGTAGAGTTAAAAATAGTCAAATGACGGGAGAATTTGTCTTTTTTTGGATTGAGACATAGATAACGGGTGGACTAGAAGAAATTGCCGGCTTTTGATAGGCCGTTTTCTCAAGTTAGACTGGATGAGAAAGTTTCGTTCTGATGTCAAAAGATAGAGAATTTTGTGTAGATTTTATTGATATGTTCTTTGCGAAATAAATATTTGTCCTTCTCTTGTAGCATTAAAGGTATTCGATACCACAAAAACAGCATTTGCTCAACTGCAAAATGAGACACTTTTAAACTAAAATTTTTGCTCGGTTAATTATAGTTCAAAAATTTCTTCTTGTTACTAATCGATGCCGAATTTTTCGATGTATCTAGTGGTGTCTTCATTTTTTTAAGCTTAATTGTTTCTACTTCAAAAACCACAGAATATTAAGAAAATACCTTGGGTTAACAGAATCGTACTGTTCGTTGCCAATTTTCTCCGAACTCGGTTTTACAAAAACTACTCTTTTTATATCAAAAGATGTAGAATTTCAAGCTCTACAAAATGCTCTTCATTATTAAGAGCTGAATTCCTTTTCTA